>CM028358.1:22580728-22822039 GCA_016618105.1 Dendrobium huoshanense
CCCCCCCCCCCCCATACCCCCCCCCCCCCCCCCCCCCCCCACCCCCCCCCCCCCCCCCCCCCCCCCCCCCCCCCCCCCCCCCCCCCCCCCCCCCCCCCTCAAAAATTTATTTTTTAATTTTAGAGGGATATTTTGAAATATTTTGGATATTTTGGGTATTTTGCCCCCTCTCAAAAATTTTTTTTGCCCTCATTTAATCAATCCTAAGCATCTTTGCCCATCCCCCACAAATTTTTTTTTTTGCCCACCCTGAAAAAAGAAACTGGATCTGCCCCTGTATGTATGGGTCTTGGCAAGCGTGTTATGGGTACACACATAATGTGTGAGGAGGCTACACAGGTTAACAAATGAACATAAGTCTGAATCTGATCTTCTATTAGTAAATTAATTGAGTCGACAAGATTCAATCAGTAAAATAAAATTGCTTGTGAAAACCCCCATGATGGTCATATTGAATGTAAATTTTAACCATAGGGGATCCATAATTATTTAAAATACCTTCCAAATTCTTATAAAATATAAGTGATTTTAATGATACCCCAATAATGATCGTGTTGAAAGTAAATGTCAACCATAGGGGTTAATTCTTAAGAATCTATCAAAGCAATAAATCGATAATGAACTGAATCCTCTGTCATCAAAATAAGACCCATAAAATGAAATAGCCCATAAATTCTCTAATGATGGCCATTTTGAAAGTTGATCTCAGTCCGAAGGGATCATAAATTTTCAAATGTCCTTAAACTTATATAAAATACAAATATTTTTGAATGACCTCAAAGTCACCCCGATGATGGTTGTGTTGGAACAAAATCTTAATCGGAAGGGGCCCAAACATACTTAAATCCCTGAAATGACCATAAAATAAAAAATTCTAAAAATTATACCAAAATTCAAATATTTGAAAGAATTAAACCATCAAACATTCAAGCAAAAATTCATCCACCTTCTGCAACAGTTTGCTATGATGGATAAATTAAAAATCACTTCAACTCACAAAGAATTAATGTATAGTCGAGAATATCACTTGGATTCTATCTCAATTTATCTCTTGCCATTTAGGACTTGGCACGTGTCCTCTAACCTATGGTTTCACCGCCAAATGACGACACCACATTATGAATTTTGCCGCTAAATGACACCATAGGTAAACAGTTATGACTTGGACCCTCTAATAGGGTAGTTTTGCAGCTAAATTGTGCCATTATATTACGGTTATGATCATAGCCCGTATGTTCTTCAAAGGTGTTAAATTATTGAGTCATGAATTAATATGATATAATCGATAGGGCACATATTTGTTTTCTTATACCAATATTTACCCCATGTCTCTAAGGTACACTTGGACAAACCAACCCATGGCTACTGACAAGAATCCTTCTGCAAGGTTGTCTGACTACCTCTTCTGACTAAGTAGACTGGGGACCAAGATGGCCCAAGATGATGGAAATGGGATCTTGATCGGGTTCACCATCACTCCCCCCACCATCCAATTTTATTATGAAGTGGTAAAATGTCTATTTTTAAATATTAAATTCTAAAATATCTAAATCATGATGCTACTACATGCCATATATTATATGTCTATTCGATGAATAGCCTTAATGAAATGTTTTCTCTCGTTATCGTGAGAGAGAGACTAGCATCATGAATAAGTGTACGAGTGGTTTCGATGAGGTAACGATGTTTGCATTCGGACATGCCATTTTGTTCTGGGTGTATGGATAACTAAATTGATGGACGATACCTTTAGAGGAGAGGTAGGTTTGAAACATATTTGAGGTGTATTCACCATCACAGTTTGAGTGAAGTAATTTTATGCTAGTGTGAAAAAATGTTTCAACCATTTTAACAAAGCTAATTAATATATTAAGAACTTCATATTTGTAATACATTGGAAATATCCAAGTAAATTGGGAGTAGTCATCGACAAAAAGAACATAGTATTTGAAACCGAAAAAAGATGCGATGGGGGGAAAGCCACAAACATCGGATGTATAAGTTCTAGTAATTTGCATTGAGATGAGCTACATTTAAGAAAGGAAGGTTTGTGATTCTTAGCCACATTAAAAGAAATACAACTAACTTAAGTAGTAGATAACTTTGGATGAAGTTGCTTGGCAATGGAATTGAGTTTGGAGTGATGAGGATGGTCGAGGCGAGCATGTAATATCACAATCTGCTCCAGGATCGTCCAGGACGATCTGGATCGTCCTGGGACGATCAGTAGAAAATCAGCTCCAGATTTGCCCAGTTTTGCTCCAGGTGATTTTCTGCATGCATCGTCCAGGCCGATTGGAGACATCGGCCAGGCCGATCGGCACTGTAGAAAATATCGTCCAGACAACAGCCCTGGGAAGATTTCAGGCCGATCCATTTGGTCGGATCGTCCCGGGACGATGCTGCGATCGGCCGGGCCGATCTGAGCATTACTTAAAGGAATTCAGCCGATTTGAAGAGAGAGAAAATAAAAAAAAATAAATATCTGATTTACTGTTCTGAGGAGAGAGAAAAAGAGTTTTGGAAAAGTTGATTTCGGGAAGACGCAGAGCCGTTTTCGATCGAAGTGACTGTTGAGGAAGTTGCTGTGCACGAGGTAAGGCACATTCCGTCTTTCTAAATTTTCAGTTCCGTTGCGGTTGGCGGTATTTTCTGTCCGGATTTCGTTTTCATTACGGTTTTTCGTCCGTATCTTTTGATTGGTTAAGTTTTTACCACGTAAGTTTCTGTATGTTGTTGACGTGCCGAGTGTGCACATTTTGGTTATTTTCCGAAGATTTTTGTCCGGGTATTTTTGATTCGGCGATGTTTTTCGTAGACTACAATTTTCTGTGAAATTGTAAATTCTCTGTGCAGTAGAATAAATGTTCTGGAATATGATTATCTATATTCTGTGCGAATTCGGTAAATTTTCTTTGCAGGAAATTTTGTGTAAATTCTGTATACTGCCGTTGTGCTGCCCGATTTTTGGGTAATTTCTGAATTGTCCGGATTTCTTCTGAATTGAAATGCTATGTGTATAAGCTATAAAAAGGGAGTTATAAGGGGCCTGAATCCTATGAGATTCAGTTAGTGAAACGGGAAATCTGAAATGAGATCAAATCTGAAATCTGATATCTGTTCTGTTCCGGATCCGATGAATTCTGTTCTGGTGCTATAAGCACATCTGTTTTGGTGCCGTGAGCACAAAGGGAGACATAAGGGGCCTGGATCCTATGAGATTCAGTCAGTGTCTGGGAAGGGAGGCATAAGGGGCCGGAATCCGTAGAGATTCCGTCAGTGTCAGGGCATTTAGCTATATGTATCTGTTCTGTTTTCTGTATCTGTTCTGTACGAAATTGTGATTCTGATATGATATGATCTGCGAATCTGATTTCTGATTTCTGTATAATTCTGACTCCGTTGATTTATTCTGTTCTGTGATCTGATCTGTACGATTCTATTTCTGCTTTGATATCTGTCCGTATAAGTTCTGATTTCCGATTCCGTTCCGATTTCTGATCTGATTTCTGTCTGATGAGTTTGGTTTTGGTTTCTGAGAATTTAGATTGGTGGTTTGTTGCTTTGCTGAGCTGTTGAGCTCACCCTTGCTTTTTGGTGGTTTTCAGGTTCTGGGAAAGGCAAGGAAGTCCAGGATTAGTTCAGAGTCGGATCAGTATAGGTACTTTTGTACTTTTGATTTTTGTACAGTCATGGCTTTTCTGTTCTGTCTTTCTTTCTGTTTGAAAGCCATGTACTGTTCTGTAGATGATTATTTTGAGGAAATGAAAAGATAGATGTTTTGTTCCGCTGCATTTGATGTTTTTAGTAGCTCTGTTGTTCTGTGTGTGTCTGTTGAGTTAAGTACTTGGAAGATCAGTTCAGTAACCTAATCCAAAGCCAGATCCTGGCTAAGAACAGCTCCGTCGCGATCCGGCTCGGGCGGGATCCGTCCCCGTCGGGTCGGGTTGTGACAGAGCATGCCAACCCTCTCTCCAATGTCCACCAAACCATCCACACAATATGCCATACCCCAACCCAACTATGTTTCGCCAAATTGTTGGTTCACTTCACTACCTCACCATCACTCGACCCGACATTTCCTTCACTACTAATCTCCAATATCAAGCAGTGCACAAACCACTCAATAAGCATTTTAATAACTCAAATGACTACTCTGATAAATCAAAGGTTCCATTACCTTCAGCCTACCCATCAACCATGGTAACCTCACCCTGCACTTGTATGTTGATTTAGATTGGGCCTCAGATTCAGATAATTGCCACTTCATCATGAGATATTACACATTCTTGGGCAGTAATCTTTTTCATGGAATGTTAAGAAACAACCCACCGTAGCCATATCCTCCAATGTAGTAGAGTATCGAGCACTTGCTTCAGCCTCTTCAGACATAGTATGGCTACGTCGTCATCTGATGGACTTAAACATCCTTAAAACCTCTCCGTCCAGAGCAGCCGAGGAGTGGCTGAGGAGATTGGAAAAGACTTTTGACGGGATGCAGTGTTCTGCAAACAGGAAGGTTCCGTTAGCTGTTTTTCTGTTGGACGGAGAGGCTGAGCACTGGTGGGATGGCCAGCAGGCAGCCAGATTTCAGGGTAGACTGAACTCTTTGATCACTTGGGAAGAGTTCACTGAAGTGTTCCGAGATTGGTTTGTTCCCCCTTCTGCACGACAGCAGATGCAGGAGAGTTTTCTGAGACTGGTTCAGGGGAGCAAGACGGTGATGCAGTACGAGGCTGAGTTTACTGCATTAGCCAGATACGCTCCGCAGCTGGTTAGCACTTCTGCTGAGAGGTGCTACAGATTTCTAAGAGGCTTACGAGACACTTTGAGGCAGCTTTGATACCGTTCCGGATCACTGATTTCGCTGAGCTTGTGGAGCGAGCTTGTCTGATTGAGAATGACATGACGGCTACTCAGCAGCGGTGGACTGCGAGTAGGAAGAGATTTGGAGGAGATACATCTGGCAGTGGTTCCTCTGGAAAGAGGAGATTTGTTTCTGGTTCTGGATCTGGAGATTCCCAGAAGGAGCGGAGGATCATCTGGTACTGCTACCAGTACGACTAGTTCTGGATCTGTCAGTATGGCACCTGTGTGCCAGAGTTGTGGACGGCGACACCATGGCCAGTGCTACAGGATAGCTGGTCTTTGTTTCAGATGTGGTCAGCCGGGACATAGGATTGCAGAATGTCCACAGATGGGATTTGAGCAGCGATCTGAGGGCTCCGTCAGACCTGTTGGTTCAGCAGCAGGAAGACCGAGGACTGTTCCTCCACGCCCTGAGGGATTTACTGGTAGAGGTGGTGGTTCTAGTTCTGCACCACGGAGACCACCTACGATTCAGAGGGAGCAGAGTTCTGTTGCTTCAGCTCCTGTTCCAGTTCAGCCACGAGTTACAGCTTGAGTCAGCAGGAGGCTCGTGATGCTCCGGATGTTGTGACAGGTACGGTTTACATTTCTGATCAGCCCTGTCGTGTTTTGTTTGATTCTGGAGCGAGTCATTCTTTTCTGTCCGAGCACTGTTTTGAGATTTTACATTTGGATTCGATGGTTTTACCGGTTTCTTTGTCTGTGATTTTACCGGCTGGGAATCCATTGATTGCTCGACAGTTTTGTTTGTGTGAGATTGAGATTTCTGGCAAGAAGTGGAAATCAAGTTTGATTCGGTTGCCGATTTCATCGTATGATGTAATTCTGGGCATGGATTGGCTGAGTCAGTATGAGGCTCAGATTGACTGTCTGAAGAAGCAAGTGAGTTTGCTCGTGGCTGGAGAGAGAGTTGTATTTCAGGGATTACGAGGTGTTCTCTCCAGTCTGATTTCTGCGTTGGAGGTGAGCAGAATGTGGAAGAAAGGATGCCCAGTATTTTTGGCTTCGGTGCGGGATCTGAACCTGGAGGTTGGTTCTGTTTCTGAGATCCCAGTGGTACGAGAGTTTGTGGATGTTTTTCCTGAGGAGTTGGTTGGTTTACCTCCGGATAGAGATGTGGAGTTCTCTATCGATATTTTTCCGGGTACAGCTCCTATATAAAAATCTCCGTACAGGATGGCACCGAAAGAACTTTCTGAGTTAAAAGTTCAGCTTCAGGAGTTGGTTGACAGAGGTTTTGTGCGTCCTAGTGTTTCACTTTGGGGAGCACCTGTTTTGTTTGTGAAGAAGAAGGACGGTACACTCCGTATGTGTATTGATTACAGATATTTGAACAAGGTTACGATCAAGAACAAGTATCCTTTGCCTCGGATTGACGACTTGTTTGATCAGCTTTCCGGATCTTCGGTATTTTCGAAGATTGATTTGCGATCCGGATATTATCAGGTGAAAGTAAAGGAATCTGATGTGGTGAAGACAGCTTTCAGTATTCGGTACGGGCACTACGAGTTTTTGGTTATGCCTTTTGGGGTAACCAATGCGCCTGCGATTTTCATGGATCTGATGAACCGAGTGTTCAGGGAATATTTGGATCAGTTTGTGATCGTCTTCATCGACGATATTCTGGTATATTCTGCAACTGAGGATGATCATGCCAGACATTTGAGGATTGTGTTGGAGACTTTGAGGAGGAATCAGCTGTATGCCAAGTTCTCCAAGTGTGAATTTTGGCTGAAGAGCATTTCTTTTCTGGGGCATGTGATTAGCGGAGAAGGTATTTCTGTGGATCCCCAGAAGATTCAGGCAGTTGCTGATTGGCCAAGACCGACTACGGTATTTGAGGTACGTAGTTTCTTGGGCATGGCCGGGTATTACAGGAAATTTGTGAAAGGATTTTCACAGATTTCGACTCCTCTGACGAGACTGACGTAGAAGTCAGTACCTTTTGTTTGGACACCGGAGTGTGAAGCTAGTTTTCAGAGATTGAAGGATTGTCTGACTTCAGCTCCAGTGTTGGCACTTCCGTCAGGTACGGAAGGTTTTCAGGTGTTCAGTGATGCTTCCCTGAAAGGACTGGGTTGTGTCCTGATGCAGCATGGTCAGGTAATTGCTTATGCTTCGAGACAGTTGAAACCACATGAGAAGAATTACCCGACGCATGATCTAGAGTTAGTTGCAGTTGTTTTTGCTTTGAAGATTTGGCGTCATTACCTGTATGGCGTCAAATGTGAGATTTTTACTGATCATAAGAGCCTGAAGTATATTTTTACTCAGAAGGATCTGAATTTGAGGCAGAGAAGGTGGCTCGAGTTGATCAAGGACTATGACCTGACTATTCAGTATCAGCCTGGAAAGGCGAATGTGGTAGCAGATGCTTTGAGCAGGAAGTCTTCTGGATTATCAGGTATTCAGCTTACCTGTGATGACTTTCTGATTTGTGATTTGGAGAGATTGCAGTTGGAGGTGATTTCCTCCAGTGATTTGGAGTTGGCTCAGATGAGTATTCAGTCTTCTTTGGAAGCACGGATTCAAGAAGCCCAGAAGTCAGATTCTGATTATTCGAAGTTGATATCTCAGATTGGATCTGGTAAGACTCATGAACTTCGAATTTCTGATTCTGGTGCTATTTTCTGTAAGAACAGGTTGTGGGTACCTGTGTTTGGAGATTTGAGGCGGGAGATTCTGTATGAATCTCATCATTCTGGCTACACTGTTCATCCAGGCAGTGGTAAGATGTACGCTGATATGAAGCTTTTGTTCTGGTGGCCTGGGATGAAGAAGGATGTGGCGGAGTTTGTGTCGAGATGCGAAGCCTGTCAGTTGGTGAAGGCAGAGCATCAGCGACCAGGTGGATTGTTGCAGTCGTTGCCGATCCCTGAGTGGAAATGGGAGGAGGTAACAATGGATTTTGCGATGGGTTTTCCTCGATCTAGACAAGGACATGATGCCATTTGGGTAGTTGTAGATCGATTGACGAAGTCAGCCCATTTTCTTCCGATCAGAGAGACGGATTCAGTTGATCGCTTGGCACAGATTTATGTGAAGGAAATAGTCAGATTGCACGGTGTGCCTCGTGTGATCGTATCTGATCGAGATGGACGTTTTACTTCCAGACTTTGGAAGGGCATTCAGCAAGGCTTGGGTACGAAACTGCATTTCAGTACAGCCTTTCATCCTCAGACCGATGGACAGTCTGAGAGGACTATTCAGGTATTGGAAGATCTGTTGAGGCTTTGTGTTCTGGACTTTAGCGGAAGCTGGGAAGATCATATTCCGCTGATTGAGTTTGCCTATAACAACAGTTTTCAGTCCAGTATCGGTATGGCACCATACGAGGCTTTGTATGGCAGGAAGTGTCGTACTCCTTTTACTCTGACGGAGGTCGGAGATCGACAGGCTTTGGGTGCCACTTTTGCTGATGAAACTGCTCAGAAGATCAGTTTGATAAGAGAAAGATTAAAAGCCGCTCAAGACCGTCAGCAGAAGTATTACAATCAGAAGCACAGATTTGTTGAGTTTCAGGTTGGTGACTTTGTATATGTCAAAGTCAGCCCGATGAAAGGTGTGAGCAGATTTGGTCAGGTAAGCAAGCTTAGTCCAAGGTATGTTGGACCTTTTGAAGTTTTGGAAAGGATTGGAAAATCTGCTTATCGCCTTTTGCTTTCTGATTCTATGCCTGATGTGCATAATGTGTTTCACGTATCCACTCTGAGGAAGTGGGTATCCGACTCTGGGAAGAAGGTATCTGCTTATGAAGTTGAGATTCAGGAGAATCTGGCGTACAAGGAAGAGCCAGAGTTGATTTTGGCGTACGACGTCGGAAGTTAAGAAATAAAGAGATTCCGATGGTTAAAGTCCAGTGGAAGCACCGGACTGCACGGGAAGCAACGTGGGAAAAGGAGTCTGATATGAGACGGTCGTACCCGTACTTGTTTTGACTGAGTTTGGATTGGATAATGTCGAGGACGACATTTTTCTGAGTTGGGGAGATTGTAATATCACAATCTGCTCCAGGATCGTCCAGGACGATCTGGATCGTCCTGGGACGATCAGTAGAAAATCAGCTCCAGATTTGCCCAGTTTTGCTCCAGGTGATTTTCTGCATGCATCGTCCAGGCCGATTGGAGACATCGGCCAGGGCCGATCGGCACTGTAGAAAATATCGTCCAGACAACAGCCCTGGGAAGATTTCAGGCCGATCCATTTGGTCGGATCGTCCCGGGACGATTCTGCGATCGGCCGGGCCGATCTGAGCATTACTTAAAGGAATTCAGCCGATTTGAAGAGAGAAAATAAAAAAAAAATATCTGATTTACTGTTCTGAGGAGAGAGAAAAAGAGTTTTTGGAAAAGTTGATTTCGGGAAGACGCAGAGCCGTTTTCGATCGAAGTGACTGTTGAGGAAGTTGCTGTGCACGAGGTAAGGCACATTCCGTCTTTCTAAATTTTCAGTTCCGTCGCGGTTGGCGGTATTTTCTGTCCGGATTTCATTTTCGTTACGGTTTTTCGTCCGTATCTTTTGATTGGTTCAGTTTTTACCGCGTAAGTTTCTGTATGTTGTTGACGTGCCGAGTGTGCACATTTTGGTTATTTTCCGAAGATTTTTGTCCGGGTATTTTTGATTCGGCGATGTTTTTCGTAGACTACAATTTTCTGTGAAATTGTAAATTCTCTGTGCAGTAGAATAAATGTTCTGGAATATGATTATCTATATTCTGTGCGAATTCGGTAAATTTTCTTTGCAGGAAATTTTGTGTAAATTCTGTATACTGCCGTTGTGCTGCCCGATTTTTGGGTAATTTCTGAATTGTCCGGATTTCTTCTGAATTGAAATGCTATGTGTATAAGCTATAAAAAGGGAGTTATAAGGGGCCTGAATCCTATGAGATTCTGTTAGTGAAACGGAAAATCTGAAATGAGATCAAATCTGAAATCTGATATCTGTTCTGTTCCGGATCCGATGAATTTTGTTCTGGTGCTATAAGCACATCTGTTTTGGTGCCGTGAGCACAAAGGGAGACATAAGGGGCCTGGATCCTATGAGATTCAGTCAGTGTCTGGGAAGGGAGGCATAAGGGGCCGGAATCCGTAGAGATTCCGTCAGTGTCAGGGCATTTAGCTATATGTATCTGTTCTGTTTTCTGTATCTGTTCTGTACGAAATTGTGATTCTGATATGATATGATCTGCGAATCTGATTTCTGATTTCTGTATAATTCTGACTCCGTTGATTTATTCTGTTCTGTGATCTGATCTGTACGATTCTATTTCTGCTTTGATATCTGTCCGTATAAGTTCTGATTTCCGATTCCGTTCCGATTTCTGATCTGATTTCTGTCTGATGAGTTTGGTTTTGGTTTCTGAGAATTTAGATTGGTGGTTTGTTGCTTTGCTGAGCTGTTGAGCTCACCCTTGCTTTTTGGTGGTTTTCAGGTTCTGGGAAAGGCAAGGAAGTCCAGGATTAGTTCAGAGTCGGATCAGTATAGGTACTTTTGTACTTTTGATTTTTGTACAGTCATGGCTTTTCTGTTATGTCTTTCTTTCTGTTTGAAAGCCATGTACTGTTCTGTAGATGATTATTTTGAGGAAATGAAAAGATAGATGTTTTGTTCCGCTGCATTTGATGTTTTTAGTAGCTCTGTTGTTCTGTGTGTGTCTGTTGAGTTAAGTACTTGGAAGATCAGTTCAGTAACCTAATCCAAAGCCAGATCCTGGCTAAGAACAGCTCCGTCGCGATCCGGCTCGGGCGGGATCCGTCCCCGTCGGGTGGTCGTGACAGAGCATGCCAACCCTCTCTCCAATGTCCACCAAACCATCCACACAATATGCCATACCCCAACCCAACTATGTTTCGCCAAATTGTTGGTTCACTTCACTACCTCACCATCACTCGACCCGACATTTCCTTCACTACTAATCTCCAATATCAAGCAGTGCACAAACCACTCAATAAGCATTTTAATAACTCAAATGACTACTCTGATAAATCAAAGGTTCCATTACCTTCAGCCTACCCATCAACCATGGTAACCTCACCCTGCACTTGTATGTTGATTTAGATTGGGCCTCAGATTCAGATAATTGCCACTTCATCATGAGATATTACACATTCTTGGGCAGTAATCTTTTTCATGGAATGTTAAGAAACAACCCACCGTAGCCATATCCTCCAATGTAGTAGAGTATCGAGCACTTGCTTCAGCCTCTTCAGACATAGTATGGCTACGTCGTCATCTGATGGACTTAAACATCCTTAAAACCTCCCCAACGATACTTCATTGTGATAAAACCTCAGGTCTGGCTCTAGCCAATATCCCTGTCTTCCATGCTCGCACAAAGCATATTGAAATTGATTATCACTTCATTGGGTTCGCATTCGCTCTAGCGAAATAATGGTTCACCACATTCGTTCAACCGATCAACCAGCTGATATCCTCACTAAATTGCTCGCGCTAGCAAGCTTTTTACAACTTCGCTCCAAATTAACGCTCCTCTAACAGGTTTATTAATTTGCAAGGCAGTGATAAGCACACATGTTAATAAGCAAGCCACATTATCTATACCACTTTTATAACCTTTAATCCTAACCTCTACTTTACAACAAACCAATCAATATCCAAATTCCATCTATAACAAACACCTGTTGTGTGCACATGCACTCATTACATTTTCGTATACAAATATGTGAACATTTTCAATACAATTCGACAGTTTTTTCCTGAGTCAGTTCTTCTTCTTTTTGTTTGTTCTTTGATCTATTTTTTTCTAATGCAGGAACACAAGCAACCGATTGAAGAGATGCTCCTCACCTCTATCCGTCTTCAAAAACTCTCCTCGACAACCCAGAAAAGAAAGAAAATAAAGAAGGCCATGGAGAGACCGGAGAGTGAATTTTTGGAGCCCAAAATCTCTTATCACTTTTATCTAAGCGTAATGAATTTTATTATAATTTTAAGATTTTAAACACACTATATCACTGTAAATTTCCTAGCACTTAATAATGCTTAATAATTTACATTAAAAATTTATAAATACCATAGGAATAACATTTACTTAGATATGACTCTCAAGGAAGAATGCACATTTGGTGAAGGGTAATTAAAATCAATATCAAAAAACTAATTTGGGAAGTTTCGAGGATGTGAAGAAGGTAACTTCTGGGAAACCATTGCTATTAAATATATGATTTCACACTATAATTTTAAGAATGGAAAGCTTATATTACATTACATACATAGTCAAAAGATAATTAGCCTCCTCAATAAATTGGCATCTGGTCTTAGGCTTCTTTTATGACTTTCTTAATGCTTTTTAAAAGAGTTTTTTATACAAAAATAAAAAATTAAAAATTTAAATTTTTATATTAAAAAATTACTTTAAAAAATAATTAAAAAAATTAATTTTATATTAAAAAAATAATTTAAGAACCAGAAAAAAAACCGTCCCAAACAGATTCTTAGTCTACTACCTTTTCACCATCTCATTTTTATTGATGAAAACTGAACAAATGAACATTAAATACCTAATGCCACTTTTGTGAGAAACAATAGCCCAAAACATGTAGATTGACTAGTCAAATTACTGACTTTCTTCATATATTAAATGATCTCGGACAAAATGTTGCTGACTTACAACATACATTTGAAATTACATCCAGAAAGGAAATAAGATAAACTTTCTAAAACTTTCTCTCCTAGAAACAGAACATGAAAAACTTCAGGAGGCTTGGAAAACTGTGTAAGCTTTCAGGCTTAAAATAAGCACATCATCATATGACTTTGCAATTGAAGCCAGAATGGAATTCTCAAATTTCCATTCAATAACTAAGAATTTTATTTACAACTGTTCAGAAAAGCATTAAATTACAAACTTCTGAAACAACTATATTAGGAGGATTTTAAAATTTTGAAAGAGATTTCTCTCTAGCCAAACTCGATCAAAAAGAATTGGATGGCTTTGTTGCTGTTTGTATTCCACTCTCCATTTATCTACAGATTGCGCTTTCCTTTGTATCTAAAGACTAGAACAGGTAATCGTAATAGACCAAGAAAAGCGTATCTGGAACGTTGAGAGGCAAGCTATCTATAAAGCTATATAAGTGCTTTACATTCTCTTTCTCTAAAGTTGCTGTATCGATCACATCACAACTGCTTGTTAGCACCCATAGGTCTCTTGAACGAACTCTTTTAAGACTTCCCCTGCAAAATGGGCAGGACTGTGACCTTCTGTTCCTGAAATCAGAAGCTATAAGAATGAATTGAACAAGCTAGACTAATTAACCATTCATGGCAAAACAGTTTAATTAGAAAGAAACTCTTTTAAGCTAGATTATTTACCAGTCATGGTAACAGTTAATACACATTGCATGATTGCAACTAGGAAGAACCATCTTGGTGCAGATTTCCATGCAGATACCACACTCGTCATCCCTCTCCAAATTCTTATCTGAAATCTTCCTCAATTCTTCTGCTCTCTTTCTTCCAACAATCTCCTTGCTTCTAAATCTGTCAAAGGACTCTTCCTTCTCCAACAGGTTGCTTTCAAGTTGTTGAAGAGAAGGATAAATGATACCTAAGATATATACGCATGTAGTTTTCAGACGAAACAAGGAAGCTGAGAAGTTCAAGCAACTCATAATCACGACGAAAGCAAGTGGGGTATAATTTAATATGTACCATAGAATTCTCTAATACTGGCTCTCCGTTCGTAAGCAGATATTGACGATTTTCCATCAACATATACCTACAAAATTTTAATTGAAGTTTTCTAAGTTTGTTAAACTCTGTACTCAATAGAAATCATCAGAAGCAGAACAATCAAAATAAGAGAAAAGCAGCAAAAATCCACAGAAGAAACATTTTGTATTCTTTGCTGAAATTATGGAAAATAAATTAAAAATGCAAAATTTAATGAATAAAAAGGAAAAATACCTTATAGACAAGTATTTGAAGGAGCCCTAGATAATTAGGAAGCACATAAGTCGGGACACAGTCCATCCACTGCAGAAGAAAGACGAAGACCGGAGCTAAAGGACCATACGACAGTTTCATCTGCAGGCAAGAACCGCCATAAGCTCTCTGAACCGCATGAGCCCTGAAAAACCCATATCCCTAACAATCAAAACTACCACAAATCCCCAAATTAAACCACAAAAAAAAAAAAAGAATTCGGAACTACTCATTAAAAAATCCATTTTGTCTCTCTAATCTAAAGTTTAGGGATTCATATAATTCAAATGATATGGGAATCAGAAAACCAAAGAAAATCAATACAGGGGGCAGGAAAGGACTTACAAGGAGTTGGCATGCTGGATGTCCGCTTCAAGGGCCTTGAGGGAGCCTTTGAAGGAAGAAGGACGGGAAAACTGCTTCTGAAACATGACTTCTATTATCTTCTTTCTAGGTTATTAGAGTAGAAGATGAAGAAGTGATAACACTATAAGCCTCAGGGATTAGAAAAGAAGTTTGGAACCTTAGGTTCGAATTAATAGCCCAATTTATAGAATATCATTGGGACAAAAGATGAGGATGAGGGAAGGGAGCATTCATTCTCGAAGCATTCAACTAATCAAGAACGGGAAGAAGAAGATCGCAAGGGGCAAAAGACGGAGTATTCCACAAATACGAGTGCGTTCCCTTCGACGCAGATGAGCGCACCCTCTAATGAATTTCAGAGAGAAAGAAAGCGAGTAAATTTTATTAGGTGCGGATTGCGGACAGGGTGAGAATCGTCCGCACAGACACAGGATACCAAGCGGTACCCAGTGGTACCGAACGGTACCAAGTGCGGTTTTATACTAGTGTGCGGACGGTTCTCCCATCCGCACTCCGTACCTAATAATTTCTAGAAAGCGAGAGAGACCCTGTAATAACTTCGATTCGAATGCATCCAAGATTTTGGGTTCGGGTCAATCATATGAGATTGAGTTCGGACTATCATATATAGGGGTGACAATTTCGGGTCACAGGTCGGGTTGGATTGAATTCGGAACTGACCCAGTTCAAATGGGTCAACCGTAACCCAACATGGTTATATAAACGGGTTGGAAAATCGGACCCGGACCCGACCCGACACGGTTTGGCATCTGGCGGCGGCGGGACGGCGGGCATCGAGCGCGCAGGATGGCCGGTAGCGGACGGGCGCGGACTCGGATGCGTGCGAGCGGGTGGCTGGTCCGAGCAAACACGGGCGCTAACCTAGCAGGCAGCAGTGGGGGGCGCGGGCAGACAGCAGTGGGGGGCGCGAGCAGGCAGCAGCGGGGGGCGCGGGCAGGCAGCAGCAGGGTGCCAAGCGGGCAGCAGTTGGCAGGCGGGCAGGTGGGGGCAGCTCGAGGGGGAATGTGCGGGGGCAGCTTGCAACTGGGCAGGTGGGGGCAGCTCGGGCATCTGCTGGTAATTCAATTTAAACGGGTTTTCGGGTTGACCCAGCAACCTGTCGGGTCAACCCGAACCCGATTCGTTTTTCAAATGGGTCGAATCCGGGAACCCGAATCCGACCTGTTTTGAAATCGGGTCGGGTCCAACCCAACCGTTTTCCAAACAGGTCGAATCGGGGAACCACAATCCGACCTGTTTTGAAATCGGGTCGGGTCCAACCCAAATTTTCTGTATCAAGTTCGAGTCAGATTTGTGTCAAATATTGACACCACTAATCATATATAATAGTTGAAACATAGAGTTGTGATATTTTATGACTATAATGAAATCAAGCAATATAACTTTCATATAGGATGTGTATATACTCATCCTGACATGATTTGAATTTATTGAAGTCCGAATGTGAGCTACTTCTGAACTCCGCATGTAATAATTTCTCCAAATTTTAAACTGGTGCAGCTTATTTTTGTCTCTTGTAATGAAAAAGAACTTTCTCATAACAAATGAAAAAGGGCGAAAATAAATTTACTAGTAATCTAAAAAAAAATTGTATCATGTGATTTGGCATTTTATTTTTAAAAGTAATATGTATATATAAATAAATTTAATGAACTTACATTCTCTTTTACTGGAGAGATTATTCTTTGCAGACACTAGACAGATTTTACCGTGAGAATCAAGTGCAACCACGTCATCCAGTACCGAGTAGTACCAAGCCGCAGTACCGAATAGGGGTTGATGTGATGCATTTTCATTGGACTTTGAACAGTGTTCGACGTCCACAGAGAATAATTCATACTTCTTTTATTGACATAATAAAAAGTCCAATGTCCAATGAAAATGTGTAAAGTGTATATATATATATCATGTAAATTTTGACTTTATAAATCAATTAAATTAATTCTATTTATTTATTTTATTAAAATTTAAGGTATATTAAGTTTATTTTCTTTTTAAATTGAAAAATAAATTTCCAGTTAACTACTATCATACAATTCTAAACGAAATTCGTCTTTGTTGCAGTATAAAAAATATCATAATTAATTTTCATGTAATATGATATATAAGCGAGGGCCTCAGTGTAATTTATTTCCTTTAAGCAACAGCAAAACAATCTCAATTTTTAATCTTCCAAACAATAATCACAACTTTAGCAACAACAACTGCAGATTTTTTTTTTAAGATAGCCATATAACATAATTTGTTGAAAGCTAATGCTATTCCAAATAGGCCTTAAATTTGCTCAAAATTTTAATAAAATTGATATAGACTTAGGCTTCGTTTGAGACGACTTTCTTTCCGCTTCTTAAAGCAGCTTTTTAGTACAAATTTTTTTAATTTTGTACTAGAAAGCTATTTTAAGAAGTAGAAAGAAAGCCGTCCCAATCGAAGCCTAAATCAAAATTTCAAATTTTACAACTTTTATAACAAAAATTTTCAAGTGAAATGCTAAAGCACAAATGTGATTAAAAATCTATGCTGTTTTTATAGGCTTGCATTTAGATATATATATATATATATATAAAGAGAGAGAGAGAGAGAGAGAGAGAGAGAGAGAGAGAGAGAGAGAAAGAGAGAGAGAGAGAGAGAGAGAAGAGAGAGAGAGAGAGAGATAAACTTAGGGAGTGAAACTTTGGAACATCTTTAGTAGATAGCCAAAGGATTTCATTTTTCAAAATTTTCCTTCTGACCCTTATTTATATGTTAGAATTTTGGGTGTTATAGGAAGATAATGATAAATAAAAGCACATAAATAAACTTGAATACTATAGAGAAAAGGTATTAATATAAATGTGGACAGCTCACATGTGGACAATCATGGTTAAAGCTACTAATTTGATGGTTGAAGTTATTGGGGTTATTGACATGATGAATAAAGTTGCCTAATAATTGAGTATGATGAGGACGAATAGCCTCTATGGTTTGGAAAGTTCATTATGAGCATGGAGAGTTCATCATGGCCTAAGTGAATTTGCTATCTTCATTTTTTTATCCAATGAATTTACTTTACATTTGGTTGACTTTATTTGAACCAAACTCTGATAATATTTGAATGTTGATTTAATTTTTCACTTAGAGATATTATAGTTTCTCACTTAATCTCCACACTAGCTAGTTTTCTCATATGATTCTTGAACTCTAAGCTGCTAAGTTCTATTAGTAGGGTTGGGTGTCACCTATGAAGAAATTTGGATCCAATAATTTCAACTATCTTAAACTAATTATATACAATAATGTAGGGAGGTTTTCCTATCATTTAAATCGTCTCTTAATTTTGATATATAGGATGCAGTTCCGGCGAGGGTGGAAACTGAAGAAGCATGGTAAGGAGAAGTGCTCGTCAGCCTTCTCCTTACTCTGGCAAGGGTGGTTGTAGGAAAGCCTCTTGGAAAGCCAATTTATGAAAGGTTTTGGATGGCATGGATTGCGTTTAGGCTTTGTAGGCTGAGTTTGATGATATCTTGGCTACAAGTTGTTCATTTGACATATTCAAGTAAGTTTAGCTCAGTCGATGACTTTCAGCCTTCCTTCTGATTTTCAAGCCACTCCTTAATAGGATTTTCCGCCTGTTAATTTGGGGGTTGTTGGTGTTGATGTTCCGCCACAATCTCACATTAAAGATTCCCCTAAATCTCATGTGTTTGGTGATCGGAGCCCAGGTCATTTTGCTTGGAGGAAGTTATCTTATACGCATTTAGACAAGTTCATTAAAGATGAGGATGTCATTTGTATGAGCCTGAACTTAAACGAAGTTCATGAAAATATTTCCAATTTGGAATGTATTATATGTAAGCTTCTAGGAAAGCGGGTCTCTTTTGCTTGGCTCTACGGTGAACTATCAAGGTGATGGTCTCAT
This sequence comes from Dendrobium huoshanense, assembly GCA_016618105.1. Lineage (NCBI taxonomy): Eukaryota > Viridiplantae > Streptophyta > Magnoliopsida > Asparagales > Orchidaceae > Dendrobium > Dendrobium huoshanense. The sequence goes on from CM028358.1 coordinate 22,598,829, forward strand.
GTTGGAGAGTTTTAGATGATCACCATTGCTCCAAATTGTTTTATGAGTATTTTTCAAAGCTCTGATGCTCGAGATACCATCCTCAGGGGTGGTGCTTGGATTGTAGATGGGAGCATTATTGGCATTGACTGATGGTCAAGTTCTTTCTCTCTGTAGGATTTGAAGGGGTTCTCCTTGCTAGTTTGGGTCCGATTTCATCGGCTTCCTATGATGTATTGGGATCCTTCTAATATTGCTCGTATGGCTGCTATGATTGGTGAACCTCTTTGGATGGATGAGCATTCATCATCTTGGGGTTGAAGTTCTTTTGCTAGAGTCTGTGTCCACATTAATTTGACAGAAACTTTCCCTATGGTTTTGGATTAAGGGCTTGAATAGAAATTTTTTTCAAAGAGCTGAGTACAATGGGTTTTCTCATCTTGTTTCCATTGTGGATTTATTGGCCATAAAGTGGAGTCTTGCCCTTGCAAGACTAAGCAGCAGCCTGCAAGTAATGTTGACAACACTCTTTATTCTTCATCAATGGAGATACAGAATCCAGCTATGTCTGTGCATATTCAACAATCTAATCCACCTTCTTCCCAAGAGCTCTTGGGAACTTGGAACATTGTCTCTAGAATGTAAAAGCTGAAGAAGAAACGTAAGCTTCTAGCCAACCCTTCTAATGGTTATGAAATTATATGGCTCTTGCCAACATCTATTATCTCTAACCCATAGTCTATTGTTTTCACTGCTCAAAAATCTCACCAACGCGATATCTCCATAAACGATCTGAATCTTTCCAAGAATAGATCGAGGGTGTCTAATGGTCGCCTTCAGAAAGAACTTTTGAAGCTGGGGCCTGTCACCACTGGCCCTCGAAAGAGGAAAATAACAACTGATGAGATATTGATTGGGGTTTCGTGCTCCTCAAATGATCATTCTTGATGCCTTCTTGGGTGTTCTTCTATACCTTCGAGGTCTTTAGTTTTCAGTTGAGGGGTTTTCTTTCTCCTTTTTTCTTTTGGTTGTTATTTTCTTTTGTTTTTCTTTTTCTACTTGCTCCTGTGTGTTGGGGAGCTGGGGTGGCATTTTATTCATAGCCTATACTATTTTGTACCGCTTTCTTGTGCTTTAATAAAAATCTCTTTTTGGGGTATATATATATAACTAAATGGTTCAAACTAAGAAGTGCCTCAAGAGCAATTTTAGAACTTCATGAGAATTAAAATTAAATATTATATTTATAAAATTATAATAATGCCAACAATACTGCTGAATTAAATTCTTGGGTAGTAAAAATATTATAAATATTTAATTTAAGCATGACATTTACAATGAATGTTTAAAAAATTGAATACTAATAAATTAAGAAATGATTTCATGAGAGAAGTAGTTGGAGTAGCTTCTATTGAAGAAATATTAACTAAAACTCTTAGGTGATCTAAACCTTTACCCATTGAATTAGTTGATAGATAAGTTTTGGAGGTTTTAGAAGCAAAAATATAGATAAAAATAACATTAAAAAAATAAGTATAAGCAATATATATGCAGAATATTGTAATCACTTCGTAGAAGCTGATCAAAAAGTGTAGATAATACATGAGAAGATGATGGTTCATAAAATTAGACCCTTAGTTTCTCTTTCAGCCCCCACCCTCTTAAAAGTTAGCCATATACACATATTGTTTTTGATAATTTTCTAGCTTGTAGTAGTTGATCTAAACATAAAACTTCAAATTATAGTCTACTCCACATGCAAATTAGTTTGCAAGACATCTTTTTCTTGAAGAACAAAAAATAAGTTGTCTTTAATGATGTCTTTAATGACGTTTTCAATGGTCAAAAAATGTGGTGGTTGTGAATGCCTTTTGAATTGGCTACCTTGGAACAAGAATTTTTTTTTTTTTTTTTGGATTAAGCAAGAGGAATAAAAAAAAGGAGCAAAATGAGGTATCTTCAAGAAAGGCAACAAATTTATCCTATCTAAATCAGGATTAATTCTTATGTGCGGACGTCGAACGCCCTCCAGAGACCAATCAAAATTTGCCATGTTATCCTTTCGCTCAGTACCGCGGCTCGGTACCGCAGCTCACTACCACTGACGTAGCGCATTCTGGTTGGTCTCCGGATGGCGTTATGCATCCGGTCTCTGCACAGAATAACTTTTTTTAAACCAGTGTTGATAATCATATCAATCGATTTTTTGTCATGCCCTGGTCCATTAAAACTAGTCCCCTGACCATTCAAATACGAGCATTTTATTCCCAAAGTTTAATATTATGCCAATTTAGTCATCAACTATACAAAATTGATCCACAATAGTCTTTTTGAGACTAAACTGGGAGCAACTTTAAAAAATAGAGGGACTAATTAAATTGTGATTAAATTTATATTACAATTATAATATGAGGGAATATTTTAGGTCATTTTTATATAGTCGATGGACTGAATTAGGGCTATGCAGTACTTTGAGACTAAATTAGTCGTACATGAATGATCTAGGGACTATTTTGAGATTTTTTTTTTTTTTCAAAAAAAAAAATATATAATGTTGAATCATTGTATAAATTGTCTTGAGGTGGGAGGTTCAAATCTTTTATGAAAAATGAAAAAAACCAATCAATTTATTCCACTAAATGACAGCTGAATTTGACATCCACTAGTTTTATTGAATTGACCTAATCAAGGAAGGCTCATCTTCCCTTTCTTCAGCAACAAAAAAAGTTTCTTTCCAATTGAGAAAAAAGTTTCCATTTCACACTTAATTGGCATCTAATATCCAAAATATTATCTAAACAGCATATTAAAAAGACGAACATAAAATATTCCAAAAGCAACATATTTGTGATGTTTTTATATTGTTTCACAAAAAATTTTAATACTATAAATTTGCTTTATGTGATGATAACAACAAAATTAATAAAGCATATGCACCCCTCCTCTCTTGCCTACACCCTCTATGATTTAATAATGGGATTTTTACATATATAATATCTAAAACTTTGAATAATACATATTAAACATCCAAACTATCATATTTACATATATACCACTACAAAATACGTAAAATCAAGCCATCTGGGTTCCATGTAAAAAGCCCTACCCCGCGTCTCTTCTCTTCGATCGTGAAACCCTTCCCTTCTCCGCACGCGTAGTATTCCCTTCGTCTTCCCCTCGTTCGCGAGTCCAAACCCTTGCCTTCGCTGTCGCATTTGAAGGTTTCACACGAGGCGCATCTTCCCTTGGCCTCGCATCTTCTCGGTCGCGTTCGAAGAGAAGATCGGCAAGGTTTGATGTTCGTATTTTATATTTCGTGAATGTCTTAGTTGTTGTTCGAAGATCGAAGGATGATTCTAATTTTTTTTCACCATATGAATGTATTAGTTGTTGTTTTATTGTCTTCTTCTCCAATCTGTAACACTTCGCCTCCTGTAAGTTGTTGTTTTCTTGTCTTCTCCTCCAATCAGTCACACTTCACCTCCTACAGGAACCAACTGAATCCTGTTGAAATTAGTCTGCTTTACATCTTCTCATCTTTATATATGTAAAAAAATGTTGAAGTGGTTGCAAACAGTAAAAAAACTTATGCATATGCCAACTTTCGGCTGAGAGCATAACAGCTTCATGAAGTTGGAAATTTGTTAGGAATTTCGCATCCATTTCAGGAACAGATAGGAGTTGTGCAAAGATTTTAAATTACTAGCTTTTTATTTATTAGTTTTAGGGCTATGCATTACTGAAGTTTGCCAATTTTTCATTTTGAAGGTATTTTTTAATTGCTTCTCAAGCCATTCAGCCATTTTGGAACGACTTCGAGTTCGTCAGCGACACCAATTACAAATGCAAGTAATCAAGTATATTATCATTGTAATTTGCAATGTACAATATATACGTCATACATATCACGTAGTTGTGGAAGAAAATTCTATAGATGCTCCCGAAACAGATCAGAAGGCGATTGTCATTTTTTTTCAGTGGTGTGATGAAATAAATGATTTGCATAGTAGTGCACAGGTTGCTGAAACCAGACTAACTCAAGCTGCTTTAGTTAGAACTGACCTTGTACCCAAAAAAAAAAATCTTGTTGGTTATTGTGGTTATTTTAATTTTGATTGTACTTGTCGTTGTAAAATCTTTGGGCACGAGCTGTAATTGTTGACTCACTTTTTATTTGAATGAGAATACTATCTTTTCTGGATATTGAATGAACAATTGCTCGGTAATTTTGATTGTACTTATCGTTGTAAAATCCAAAGCTTTGATTTTGGGAGAATTGATAGCAGCCATGAGCATGCTAAGTTTAAAAACCAATAACAAAATTTCCACCAAAGCATTTTAAAGAAGTTTAATATGATACTAAACAAAGCTTCGAACAGGTTGAAGCTATGTTTAAAAACAAATAACAAATTTTCTTATGGAATGTTGCCTCATGATACTAAACCAATCATGCCTATGCAAAGCTTCAAAAAGTAAGCAACCTAACAAACTCTTTGCAGCTCACAATACAAACAATTTCAACGTTTGAAATAAGCAAATATTGCACATCATCCATCTAGAATATTACTTCATTTGATGTAACAAGCAAATTAATGCATTATCTCATTAGCATTCTCCAATCCAAAATACTGCATTAGTTTAAAATTGCACAGGGGACAATTTCTCAAAAGTTAATGGATGAAGTATATTCAGCAAAAAACAAAACTAAACATAAGTTAGTTTGGATGACGTACATTCAGCTTTGGATGAGCAGTCGAGTACAACCTATATGGACAACCTCTATATGTGTAAGTAATAATTACTCTGGATTTGTCACTAGCATGTATCTTTATAGCAGAATTTTGTAAAATAGCATTAGACCTAACTGCTTGTTTGAAAGTTTGGTAATCCTCAAACATCAAACCAACACAGATTATTTGCCTCATCATTTTGAGGTATGAAGAACTCATCGCAACGATCATCTACTGCAATATCATTATTCTCTACGATCTTTGAGCTAAACGGATGCATTTCAATTAATTGGTTGTCGTGTGAATGTTCTATGATTGGGACATATCTTCATCGTCATATTTCGTTGCAACCGCCACCTCAAATCTATTCCTTTCATAAGAATGGCCAAGCATGTCAAGTACATATGATTCGCTTGAAACCAACTTGTAATCCTTAGGGTGATGTTCCATTCACATGATAGTGTAAGTTGAATGGTTGATCCCTTAGCAATGACAAAGTGCTTCAACTCGTTCTTTAAGCAACAACAAACTGATTTCATCTCTACGTAGCTTTAAGGTTTTTTGACTTTCACCCACATACTTCATTCGAGCTTGACCCTGCACCACACTCCAATATCCACCAAATTTGAGGACAAAGAGCAAAAATGACTTGATTCCATTTTTGTGTGTGCATATAATTAATGAGTTAGACAAAGTGAACAAAAAATACACATTCCTCTCAGTTTAGAAGCTTTAAAATCAGTTGCAGATTATTACAAGAAAAGAGAATTCGTATAACATGCTATAAGCCTATAACAACTCAAAACATACGGTTTCTGTCATTTTAGAAAACCGTAAAAAATTGTTACGGAATTTTACAACAACTCAAGATAACCCATATAGCATGTTTACAACAACTCAGAACAGCAATAATACCTGGTCAACGAAGAAGATGCCACGGTTGTCGTCAGAGAAGTCGCGCGTGAACAAGAACCTAGGGCACGTAAATGGCTGGTTAGAAGAAATAGTTTCGCGAGTTGGAGAAGATCTCACGCGGAAAGAAGGCCTTGTCTACCTGCTCGACCGAAGAAGAGGTCACGTTCTTCCGCGTCGGAGAAGTTATCGTGCTCGAACGGCTCGGGAAGTGGAGTGTTTTTTACGGAAACATTACGGAGTGTTATTTTAAATGTTAGAAATGAGTTTTTAATGGTATATAAGTAAATATGATAGTTTAGGTGTTTAATATGTATTATACAAAGTTTTAGTTGTTATGTATGTAAAAAATCATTTACTAATAAGATAAAATAAAAAGTAGTTAATGTATGTTTCATTTGGGATAGCTTTTGATCACAAATTTTTTTATTTTAATAAAACTTTATATTAAAAAATTACTTTAAAATCAGTAAAAAAGTTATCCAAAATAAAATTTTAGGTTTAGTTTGACACAACTTTCTTATTATTTTTTAAAAACAATTTTATAATTTAACTTTTTTCTTAAAGCAATAATAAAATTGTCTCAAACGAAGACTTATTCTCTATAAAAAATGATGTAACCTTAGCATACACATAATATTATGAAAGAGAAAGTCTAAATGTAAGGAATTTTATAGCATTTCAGGAAGCCTATGAGTGTGAAAACAGAACTTGTACATTAAATTATTTCTGATTATATTTTTTAATAAATATGCTCATATTTTTTGGGTTCATGAGGAGTTTTCTTGCAAGCTAGTTTTGGGCACATGTTGAAGAATACTATTAATCTGTAACGCGATATTTATTAATAAAAAAAGAAAACCTACACCAACCAATTTTTGTACGAAAAAATTGCGTTAATAAACAGTAAGTAAGCTATCTCAAAAGAAGCCATAATCCAAGCTTCACCTGCACCAACCAATTTTTTAATTTGTTTTCCAAATCTATTATTTATTTTTAAAATTATAAATGGCGGAATTTGATTTTTTTCTCTTTCAGTACATAAGTAGACTATTTTGAAAATATCATATTTTTTCGAGAGATTTCTATAATTCAAAATCTTATAATTTTGAAGAAGACACAAATTGAATAATAATGAAAGAAATTAAATTTAGTCAAATAAAATATATCATATATAAAAACATCTTAAAATTTGAGAGGGGGTAATGTACCTCTGATCATACGAAGTCATTAAGATAGTACTGTAGAAGTTCTTTCAAATTCATAATGGCTACCTATCATTGACCCGCTGGCTATCAGTATTGTCGTAGACTTGAAGCTTGTTTCTTTGACAAGAAATCGATACAAGTTGCAAACCGTTCACATGGCTTATAGAACATAGTCCTATATGGGGTCCTGGTTGGATATCCATTGAGTACCCACGCTCTGCGCTGGCGGGCTTTGCCCACCCACACCCATATTTGGTGACTTTCCGGATGTCATACCCACCCACACCCACCCACTTTCCACGCTTATTGAATGCAGTCTGTCATATATTAATGACCTTGAGGTTTTTTTTTCCATTTTCTCTAACTGCAAACTTTCAAGCCACATATCAAAATATATCATGGTCGTGACACGGTTCAGTGTTGCACACTACGTAGTAAGGATTATTATAATATACTGCATGTATCTGATGATTAGTAATGTAAATCAGTTCTCCTCTGATGTTGGGTACCCACCCACACCCACCCACGAGCCTATGGGCGTACCCATACCCACCCATGCCCATTAGGTATGGGTGGGTACGTGAGTGGGTATGAGTATGTATACCCAATGTAGAGCTTTGTTATAGAACAACTATTAATTGACAGCATTTAGAATTATTATTATTATTATTATTATCTTTTTGAAAAATTAGGAGGCAGAGCTCAATTTCATTGCACTATGAAAAAGTAATAACAACAAAGCTAAAGGTCGATATTACAACTCAATAACAAATGGGAGAAAACATGAAGTGCTGCAACAAAAATATATACTATATTGTTCTGTCGCTAAAGATAAATAACCCAAAAAGGATTTCAAAACACTTGAGAGAAGTTGCCAAAATTCCCTGGGTTGCCAGCAAGGATCTTCTAAGAGGAAACCAAAACACATGTAAAGGATTCGTCACAGTCTACCAAAAAATCCCGAGCAGTCAGAAAAACACCAAGTAGACAAAAACAAAATACAGCTACAACAAATAAGCCAAAACCTCCATGCAAGCCACCCCAACAGAAAAAGCATGCCCACAAAATAAATCACAAAGCTTGAAAATGGAAACACCAAACTCCACCAAAAATCCTTTAGCAGACAAAAAACAACCAACAAACAATAGAGGGAAATGATAATAGAACAACCCCAAACTTCCTTCACAACACCCAACATAAGTTGTAAACTAACAGAAAGATTATGTTAGGGGATAAGCTAGCAAATTTTCACATAACTTTTTCAAGAAGCAGTCATAAGATGAAGGGCATTCTTAATTTTGAAACAAGTTGATGTGGCAGTGGCACTATCAATTTCAATCCCAAATCTTTTAGTATTTCTCTCTCTCTAAATGTAGTATAGAGCGAGAAGTTGTAAAAAAATAGAAGTTTTAAACATGATTTCAAATATTTCCATATTCAAAAATAGAAGACAATAAATGGAGCGGGGAATGTCTAAAGAGAAAGGTTGAATCCCAAGGAATAAAGTGACTAATGATGCCAAAAGAGTTTCGGCATTCAAAGAAGAGATGGGAAAAGGATTCATTAGACTCCAAGCAAAATAAACAATGAGGATTTAAATGAATATTCCTCTTAATTAAAGTATCTGTAGTTTTTAAACCTCCAACCACAACCAATCAAGTAAAAACAACATATCTCAAAGAAATTATTTATGCCAAATTAGAGAATGTTAAGGAACAAGGATCTGTTCATGATTAAAATCATGAAGAAAAGTTTTAAAGTTAGGATGAAACTTATCATTCTAGTAGATGCCAAAATCATCACTAATAGTAATGTCGTGAATCATGATTATGAGATCCTTATGAAGAACTTATGGAAGAAGCCTTCTATAACCAGTAATAAAGTATATATAGGGGCAACTTGAGGAATATGATAAAGCAATTGGTTAGAATCCAGTATCCCAAACAGATTATGGCCTCCAGGCAGCCAGGGATCTTAGAGGAAAGAAAAGGAAGACTAAGCAAAGATTTTAAAGGTCATGTTACATTTGGTTTTGTTTGCCACTAAAGATACTTTCTTCCAAAAGCTAATAGAAATAGATTGCTCCTTCCAAGGTGAATTACATCGGCACCAACCAGTAAGTAAGAAAATTGTAAAATAGTTCTCTAAATGAGAGAGGAGAAATAAGCATAAGAAAGGGGTTGTAAAGAAGGCAGTTCCTTGATTTGCCAGTATTCCTCCATCATACAAGGAGAAGCTTTTTAAGATTAATATCCCCATGGTAGAGAATCTTGCACATACCCTATTTATAAACTTGAAACATGATTTAGTTAGAATTGAACCTATAATCCAGTAGGCAATAATGTTTAAAATAGTAAAATAGATAAATTGGAGCCTACGAGCACATGAGACGAGTTTAGCCTTCCAACCAGATAATTGATTTTTTATTCTTTTCAGCAAAGGTTAGAAGTCTAAGGTGAGAAGTCCCCTAGAGGAAATGAGGATGTCCAAATACTTAATAGAGTTCTCCGCTTTGTCAATGTTGAGGATGCAATGAATATTCCTAGCTAGAGTTGATCGCATATTTAAAGAAGGAGATACAACTGTTAGAAGGGTTAAAATGAAGGTCGGAGACAACAACAACAAAGTCATTCATGATGTTACTTAGAATAGATGCATTTAGGGAAATACTTTCATCAAAGATGAGAATATCATCAATATATATGAGGTGTGAAACTTGAAAGTTACCATATCTAAATCTAGCAAAAGGCATAGGAAGAGCTCCCACTTCCTTTCTCCATCTTCTCTTATCAAATCCCGACGATTCCCACCCGTCGGCGGCGAGATTTCGGCGACCCGAAGGCTTGGACGGTCAAGGCTTCGATCCCACCAATCCAGAGCTCGTTTGATCGGGGTTTCAACTAGGAAAACTTACGAGGACAGTCTACAAGCTCAACCGTGTCGAGAATTCGAAGATCGGACGGTAAAATCTCGTGCAATCCCTTAGAATAGCCTAAACACTTAGATTTAAATAACTCTTTGTAGCGTTGATATTTTTTTTAAAATAAGAATTCCCCACGATTTCTGTTCATCCCTAGATTGTGTGTTTAAAATTTCGTCAAATTTGGTTGAGTATTGAGGGAGAACGAGCAGGAAAACGTGTTAGGGTTCCGGTCCGGGCTCCCTTGCACGCAGGTTTGATCCTGACCGTCGGATCCGGGATCAGTGGTTCAGATCTCACCCGCCCGCGATTTGGCGCTGACCGCGCGGACGGCTCAGCGGTTCGGTCGGCCACGTGGTTCGATCGGAACCGTCCGTCCGAGACCGCGTGGATCTAACGGCTCTCGAGCCGTGCCGACGTGGTCAAGTGATGACCGCCGCCGCAATTAACCCGCAATCATTGCAGGCAATGATTGCGCCGCTTCCGCGGTTTCGGGAGCCAGTGGGAAGGCGCCACGTGGCGTATTAACAGCCGCCGCCGTTTAATTAATTATTAATTAATATTTAAGCTATAATTAGATATATTTTTAATTATTTATTAAACAGTAAAAAAATCCTATTTTTATTATTATTTAAATTATTATTTTAATATATTTATTATTATATTATTATTTAATTATTTAGTTATAGTTATTTGTTATAATTACTATTATTTTGAAATACTAGCCTATTATTTGTTATTATTATTATTATTATTATTATTATTATTTTAATTATTTCTTCTAAAAATTATTTTGAAATTAGCCTTTAATGTCCTTTAAACTTCTAAAAATCGTATCTTCTTCGTTTTAAGCCCGATTTTAATGCACAGCGACTTGTTTTGAGCGTATTTGGATTCTGCACATTCTGGAATTTGTTTTATTTGAAATTTTTGGGTCTGTGTGCAGTTATTTTCAAAACAGCCAGCTGCCCTATTTTAAAATTAATTAATTATTCCCCTTTAAACTTCGAAATTACATAACTTTGTCGTGTTAAGTCCGCTGTCGACGCACAGCACCTTGTTTTGGATGTACCTTAAATTCTGCATAGTTATAAGCTGTTTTCAAGTGAAAATTTTGTCTGAATTTTCTGTCATTTCAAAAACAGTGAAACTGCACTATTTTAAAATATTATCTTATTGTATTTGAACTTGTAAATTTCGTATCTTTTTCGTTTTAAACCGGATTTTTTATGTATAACCCCTCGTTCTTTTCAGAAAAGCGAGTTTTATGTTTTGGAACCATTTCCAACCCCTGATTTTGGCTGTTTTGACAGATCACTATTTGGATTCGATTATTCGAGTATTTTTGGTATTAAATATTAATTATGATGATATTTTCAGGATACAAATTATTTTTAAATCGTTTTGAGACTGGTGAGAGTGTTCAGTGGGTCTCCCTATATATATGTATTATGAATTGAGTTACTTTTTAATTACTTTATTTTCCAAAAAGGTATACTTATGTTTACAAGTATTTTGAAACTATTTTAAAACTACTTATACATAAATCCTAATTTTGGGAGTCTCGCTACTTCGTGAAATTTTGGACATGGGTTATAGATATGAAGAGCAATCATGGGGGAGTGGGTTAGTGAATGGTTGAGTCCCAATCATTCACTAATCCGTTCTTTAGGTGTCTGTCTCTTTATTTTCGTAGATTGCATGTGTAGGTCGCACCACGAGCACTTAGCCTAGGCTCTCCTAGATTTAAGGACATGGTGTGTTTATTTCATTTTTTTAATCCCATGCATTTATTACCTTGAGGGTTAGACAAAACATCACTTCAAACTCCTACAACGTAGTGACACCCTAAGGACAAAAATTAAGGACCTGTCTAGCGAACTTAGAAGTTTTATAGGGACTAGGATAGACCCTAGAACGACATGAAAATCCCAACACTTAAACTTAGTGACATCTAAAACATAACTGAATTTCCTAGGATTTTTTAGGAGCTTTTAGAGCCCTTAATTAACCAACCCTAATTAACATATTAAGTAAGGCCCCGAGACCTTCCGAAAATTACAATAAATACACCCTAGGTCAGAAAATTACCCATAATACCTCAAACTGACCCGAATCTGATCCTTGACTTTAGATAAATAGGGCTCCCTAGTTTGGCCTCAGGTTGACCCCTAATTTGACCTTAGGTGGAAATTACCGTTTTGCCCCTAATAAATCATTAAAAATTATTAAAAATTCCAAATTTTCCCCAAACACTTGGGATCACTTTATCAGGTCACCCCTGACCTTTGGGAGTGATTCCAATCAGTTTGGAGTTCATTTGGATCAAAACAGTTTAAAGGGCCCTTTATTAGAAAATTTAGAAAATTCCCTTAATTACCCGATCTTTGGAAATCCATAACTAATTGTAGAAAATTCCAAATTAGGCAAACTCACTTGCATTGGATTCCAATTAAGGTCTAGTATTTATTGAAAATCTTAGGTTTCTAGAAAATGGCCTAGATTAGAAAGTTAACTTTTTGGTCAACCGTAGTTCATTTATGACCCGAAGCTTAGAAAATTCATAACTTTCCCTAGAGAACTCCGATTTCAGCCTACTACCTGTCTAACTACTCGTATTAAGGTCTAGTATTTTCCTAGGGTATTAGGAATCCCAAACCTAGCCTATTTCTTATAGTGACTTTTTGGACCCTTAGTCTAGTTCCTAGGAGGACCCAGAACTTTCCAAAATTAGCTAATATAACTTTAACTTCAAATATCATCCTAAGTTCCTAAAATTGATCAACAAATTATATTAACTAAAATGCACCCCAATTCACTAATATTTGAATTTCAACAAAAATTTCCTTTTCTGGCCTTCAATAGACTTGAACTTTATACAATTTTAACTAATTACCCTGCCTAGGACCTATCAAAACTACACAAGCCTTACACACACATAGAATGGTTTGCTAGGGCACCACTTCTAGATCTAGGTTAGGCCGTTGGGTTTTACTTTTCTGCTGTGTGCCGGAGCTTTCCGTGGTTTTCACTGCATGTTGTTTGAAAATTGATTGTTGTGTTTGCTTACCTTTTCTGCACTCTGGATGTGAGCGTTAGACTTACCCATAGGTTAGGAGCGCCATATATATACTGTTCTTCTGTGCAGGTGGTCATGCTCATGCTGATAAAAGGGGGGAGCAATGTCATGATTTCTAATAATGTATTTTATGCAGGTGCTTGCTCAGTTCCCCCTAAATAAAAATGAGGGCTAAATTAATTATAACTGCACAGGTGGAGCGCTTAGCCCTCAAAATTAAGAGCATGGCTTGGCACAGAGTCAATGGTGTTAGCATTTTTTTTATATATGAACTGCTTGGAATTTTTATTAGGATAACCATGCAGGTCCTTTTAGAATTTTCTGCTTTTCAATTCATGTAAAAATTTGTAATAATTGTTAAGAGTTGTGAAAACAACTTTTGAGTTGGGATATTCTTATCCAGCTCGAATTCTAAAAGAAGAAGGCATCCCCAAGGGGAGAGTCTTCTTCCATTTGGAAGACGAGCTGGATGGTTTTAGATATCCAAAGATAAAAGGCAATACACCCCTACTGGGGGAAATTGTCTCTTCGTTTGGATATTCAAGCCACGACGGATCCAAGGAGTCCAAGGAGGAGAGATCCAAGGAGTCCAATGAGGAGAGATCCAAGAAGTCAAGGGAGAAGATATTCAAGAGACTAAAGATTTGAAGACCCAATATCCCACTCAAAGTTGTTGGCGTCTGTCATAGGCTTAGAAATTCGGGTTGTTGGCAGTGGTGCCCGGCCACTTTACTTTTATGCATACCCTGGGTTGTAATTAAAGGGCAGTTGGCCTATGGACATTTATTTGATTAGTTTGTGGATTTATATTGATGTGCTTACCTGATTGCGCTTCGAAATATCTGCTTTTTCTAGGTTTATTTCTTGCATGTCGTGTTTGTTTTCGCTTGGATCGTATTAGGCTCATTAATGACTATAAAATTCTTCTACTCGTAATTAATCTTTAAAAATTTAAGTTTTAAATAACATAGAAACTTAACGAACCTAGGGAATTGCCGGAATCGTCCGGGGTCGCATGCATATTACTGCATCTTCTCTCTCCTTCTAATAAGACATCTCCCTGCCTACGGGTAGAGTCCGGATAATCTGGCCTATGAGGATGAAGTGCCGGACCTAGGGAGACTCAGTCTTTTCTAAAAATTTATTTTCTATAAGCCTGTTTTTAAACTTCTATAGCATTCATGAGCTGATATTTCAACTAGCATGCATTGCATTAGAAATCAATTTAATTAAAATTTAATTGCATTAGTTAGGGGCATTCACCCAACATAAGTCCAGGACCACTTAGGAAATTCTCTAGATGTCGGTCCTCTTTCCAATAAATTGTACCTCCTACCCATCTTTCATAATTGACCTGATAGCATGGTTTTGAAGCGATTAGGTGGTTAGCTGGCTCCCCCAATCCAGGCCGGGATAAGTCCAGATCTTTGCATCGTATTAGCTAGGACACTGGTCTTAGTGTGTGTCGAACACTAAGTCCAAACTAGATTTAGGATTCGAGGCTACTACATTCGGTCTCGTAGTATGCCTTAAATAGTAGGTAGGTCCCTTCCTTTCAGGGACTATAAATCCTACTTATCTGCGTCATAGGATGACGCCACCTCCATCATTCTCTCACGCATGTGATCGAATGTTTGATCTTGATTTTCTCCAGTTTCTCTCTAGTACCCTAGAGCCTCCGAATGTTGGTTTGAGCCACGCATGTCGATTCAGCCCTTCGGACCTTTCTTCCCTTTGAGTAGGATTTCTTAGTCTATACCCTTGTGTCGATCCCATTTTAGGAAAGGATAATGTATAATCCTTAATCGAGAGTTTTCTCAGGCTCCGGCCTGGGATGTAATTAACCACGGGGGCTTGCGCCCGTGGGAAACTCGGTCCCACATCTACTAAACCCCATTCGAGCTCTTTCATCGGGTGGGGGAAACCCGTGATTAGGTCGTGTATATTGCTACCCATCGAGGTGTGTTGGTGAAAGCCTCTATCCTTAATGGTTAGTCGTATGCACGATCCAATCTGTCCCTTCCAATCGACCCGTTCGCGCGGTGCTCTTTCGGAGGTCCACATATTTATTCTTGATTTTGATTCTAATGTAAGAAATTTAAGATCATCTTCACACTTTGATATCCATCTGGCTTTCAATATTTTAATCACCCAAGAAGACTAGTTATTATAAGAAGAGGAAATAAGACTATTAGTTGACTTGATGTGGGACATAAGTTCTTAATCGGAGCGGTCCAAGTTGTGAGAATTTTTTTTTTTTTAAATTTTAAAATAGTTTATGGTCCCATAAGATGTGCTTTATTTATATTTAATTTTTTTTTATTAAATCTGCATAGTTAGTCATTACACCATACCCCCAAAAGTTAGATTAATATCCATCAATCAATTTGAAAGAAAGAAATTACTACTTATCTTTCTAATCAGATGGAGTATAGAGAATACATAGATCATCCCAAAGAATGATAAGCATAATATCATATCGTTCCAATTAAAGAAATAAATAATATACTCATTTCCATAATTAAATATAGAGGATATTCAATTCGTTGTAAAAGCAAAACAAATATCATTCTATCTTTTGCTAATGAAATTGAATTTAAAATACAGATAAAGTCATGTATGCTTTCATAGATTTTTCGTCTACCTTAGAAATGAATCTAAGATAGGGTTTATTTTATTATGGGATCTATACTTTCTACATGGGCAAGTCTCTATAGTTAATTATATCTTCTAAGAGAATAATCTTGATTAAAATGAAGATTAAATAGTTTTAAAATTTATATAGATTTAAAAAAAATATTTGGGTTAATTAAATTTTGATACACGGGATTTAGATTGTAAATTCTAACACTAAATTTGATGATTTAGATTTGAATTAAAGAATATGTACAAAGAGAAGATTGTATAAAATTTGAACTTATCACTTGTGTAGAGTGAGCTGCCAACTAACAATCATAATCACAATAATCGCCGCATGAATGCAAGATTTAATAAGAAAGCTCTATACTAAGAATTAAGGAGTTGTTAAAGAATTTAAATCAAATGCAATTCAACATGCTTATAAAGAAAATAAAATCTACACACCTGATATAAGTGATACATAAATAGCAACATATAAAAGAATTGATTTTATTAATATAACTTTATAAAGTACAACCCAGGGTTTGTAGGAGAGTGGTTAATAAAGTGATTTAGACCTTGACTGAGGTCATGAAGGCCAGTACACTATGCTAGGTAATGCACTAAGCCACCTGATTGCAATGTATTGAAGGTTGACTAGATATTTATAAATTGAATGTCTGCTTGAAGTTTTGATTTATAAATACAGGTTGATGATTGATAATTGGCTAGATGATTGAATGAAGTTGATTGGAAGACTAGATTGAATGATTTATTGAAGTGATTAATTGAAATGTAGACTAATATGCAGGTTGATTAAATATATGATTGACTATTTGGTTGATGATTAATTGAAGATTAATTGAGATTTTGATTAATTTTATTTGATTACAAGCTAAAGATCAAGATTTAATTAAATATGTTATTGATTAATTGAATATAATATAGATTGAGTGAGTGATAGGTTGATTGAATGCATGCTATATTAACTTTTGAAATGGTTGGATGATTAATAACAATTTGATTATCAACCATCTGATATGATCAAGAATTTAGGGTAGTGCATGATGACCTCATATAAAAATGAGGTCAACACAAGTGTAACTATTGAAGGATCCAATATTATTTCAGTTGAAGCTCAATAGAAGAAGTAAGAAGGTGGTTCGAAGAGGCCAAGGGTTTGATTTTAATATCCTTCTTGAGAGGGTAAAGTTTAAGGTAAAAGAAGGCATTAGTATTGCCAAGTTACTATTGAGAAAATGTAGTGTGGATAGTATCCCAAAATGCAAGAGTGTTGAGACAATAAATTTTAAAAAGGAACTTATGAAGGATAATAAGTTTGGGGTTATTTTCTAGAATAAGAGGAGAATGTGTGGGTCCAAAAATTCCAGATACGCCTCCCGACCTTTGTACGCCAGATCTCTTTTCTTATTTTGTGATAACAACTGAGAGTTTTAACAAATTTAGGTTTCTGATGAATTTTTAAAAGGCAGGTTGGGTTTTAGATAAAACACGACCCAGAGATTTCTCCCTCATTTTATGAGAACTTTATGATATGAGTTTTAGTTTTCCTACAGGCATAAGCCCCTATAGTTAATTACCTCCCCTGATAATGAGAGAGAACTTTTGATTAAGGCTAGTTTTTAAAGATATCTTATATGTTGTAAATCCAGCGTATAATAACAACAATTTTAGGGTTTGAACTTTGGATATGAATTTTGTAGTTTGAAACTTAAAATTTATCACCATAAACTTAAAATAAATCAAGATCCCATGGTTATGTCATCCCGGACCATCATGATCCTTGGTCCACATAGTCAGAGGAGGTAGCCGACCCAACCTGATAGAAGATATCTTATCGGCAGCCATGGGTTACTTTGTCCAAGAATACCTTGTAGACCTGTGTGGTAATTATCTAAGGGGATAGATCTGAATCCTTAGCTGACAGAGGGCTTTATGCATGTCGAATATATCTTATGATTCATTACTCAAGAGTTTGAAGCTGTTAGGAAACATACGGGCTTTGGCCATGATCGTAATATAATGATGTCATTTTGTAGGAAAATCACCCGATCAGAGGGCACGTGCCATGTTAAAAACTATTTTTTGAATAATTGATTGTACAATATGATTAGTAAAACAAATTATATTAAAATTTTCTCACTACCCTTGTGTGTGCACATGGTCACCAATTGCATACAACCTTATGTGGTCAAACTCAAGAATTAGAAAAATATAAGAAAGTTAAAATTATAGACTTTTTAACTTGGCATTCTATTCTATCCAAGCTTGAGTCTTTAGTAGTTTTGAGCTTTGTATATTTTCCTGAAATATTAGTATGTACAGATAAAAAATAATATCTAATATTTATGCTAAGAGAAATAAAAAACATAATTAATAATATTTTTTATCATCAAAATAACAAGCTAGGGATTATGGATAACAACATAAGGTGCCTTCTGTCAGGGACCAAAATAGTTTGGGACGATGGAACCATGCGATCTTGATCGGGCTTTTCTTCATTTTCCCCATCACATGTTTAAGTATCTAGTGATAAATTTAAAATTCATAAGAATCCAAAATTCAAATTCATAATTTAAAATTATTGCTATTACATATTGGGATTGCAACCTATGCGACCTATCTTATGACTAGCCTTAATCTAAAGTTCTCTCTCATTATCGGGAGGTTTAATTAACTATAAGGGCTTGTGCCTATATGAAACAAGAACTCATATTATAAAGTCCTTGCAAAATGAGAGAGAGAGAGAGAGAGAGAGAGAGAGAGAGAGAGAGAGAGAGAGAGAGAGAGAGAGAGAGAGAGAGAGAGAGAGAGAGAGATCTTTGGGTAGTGTCTTATCTATAAACTCAACATCTATTTTGAAAATTTACACCAAAACTTAAACTTGCTGAAACTCTCCGTCCGCATAAACAAAAAATAAAGAGCTAGCACAGAGAGGCTGATGCATGGAATTTTCAAAGCCCACATTATTTTACTGTAAAGTGCCATGCTTCTTCTTCTTCAATAGTGATCACCAACCCTTTCACATTTTTTAGCAACATTGCGAGCCCTCCTTTATTACCATGAGCTGAGCTCGAGCTTGAGTTCGAGCTCGTGATTTGATTTATGAGTTGACTTAGCCATGCCTTGAGTTTGACTCGACTCGTTTCCACCCCTAGTTTGACCTAACAATCATTTAACATTAAAGATGTTTCACAATTTTTATGCCAAGAGATTTATGATCCATTTTCCTCTTTGTATTTTAATTATTATGTCAAACCTCTATACGTGACTTGAATTTTTACATTCAAAATAGTAGCTTTAGTTTATTGACAAATTTACCTTTATCTTTGTCTTTCCTTCTATTTGTAAATTTCTTCTATTTATTCACAATAAATAAGTTGAAATTTTTGTGTGAACAATGACATATGATCATTACTTCATAATTCACCTTTACTATTATTTAATTGTTAAATTCTTAGAAATATTTGTTTCTCCCTCTCTTTGTTGATAAAACATTCAATTATTTAACATATATTTTGCCTGCAAAAAAAGCTAATTAAAGGACAAATGGAATAATTTAATAAATATTTATCTTCAAAAATAATAATAACATTGACATCCCAAGACATAAACAAACATATAAGAAATTTTTATTTTACTTTATTAGTAACTTCATAAATAATATTTAATCTATCCAAACTTTATATGCTATTTTTATATGTATATACACATAATCATCAATATTAAGTGCATAAATGTGCTAAAATTATTTTTTGAATAAGGTAGACCACATTCATCTTTGTACATAGCTTTCGTTAATAGATGATCTTTCTTTAGCATGGACCCTCAGGGGTGTAAGTGAGCTGAGCCGGCTCGAGCTCGACTCGTTTATGGGCTCGCGAGCCGAGCTTATCGAGCTCGCGAGTCGAGCTCGAGCTCGAGCTCGAGCCGGCTTGGCTCGATTAAATATTAATATTTTTAAAAATAATTTTATTTTATTTATTAAATTTAAATATTAAAAAATTATAATAATAATCACATAAATTTTATTTAAAAGTGAAATATTTCATAATTTTATAAAAAATTTGTTTAAATTTTAAAAATATCGCTTAAAGTTTAAAAATCCCGCCTAATTTTAAATTTTTTTAAAAATCCCTCCTAAATTTAAAAATTCCCGCCCATGGCTGGCGAGCCGGCTCGAGCTCGTTAACAGTGACACGAGCTCGAGTTCGAGCTCGACTGTCAAGCTCGACTCGAGCTCGAGCTCGAGCTCGAGCTCGCTTTCTATCTAACAAGCCGAGCTCGATAAGAGCCAAAACTCGACTCGACTCGACTCGTTTACACCCCTATCCCTCCTTATATAATCCTTTATGTAGATTCATAAAGAGTTATCAATTGCTTGCTTTAGAAAAACCCAAACCTTGGACTTTGCTTTTCTAGTCTTAAAAGGCTTGGAATTAATTAAAAAGTTAGTTATAGGTAGACTAGCTTTTTTAGTAGTCAGTAGAACAAAAGCTAAAAAAATATTAACATAGGTGGAACCGTGGTACTGCATAAAAGCTCTTGACTTTCCTCGTGCAAAACCTACCTTATTAGGGCTGCAAGCGAACCAAACGTTTGACGAGCTACTCTATGTTCGATTCGATTAAAGCTCGTTTGCGATCGTTTAATTAACTAAACAAACAAACTTGAACAATATTTTAAATACTCGATTCTTAAATAAACAAACTTGAACACTAATGCGTTCGGCTCATTTATGTTCGCGAACAACATCATTTGAAGTTCGTGAACAAGCTCGACATTAAGCTCGATTCGTGTTCGATTTTGAACTCGTGAATAAGCTCTATAAAAATAATTAATATTTGACTATAGAATTAATAAATATAAATAATCATTAAATTACTTTCAAAATATCATTTTTAATGTAATTACAAATCATGAGATTTTTTTTAATTAAAAATTAAAAAATACAATCAAATATATATTTGATCCAAAAATAATACATGTATCACTCTATTTCTTATCATTCATTAAGAAATTAAGAATGCTAACGAATTGAGTTCAAAAAAATTAATTTTATACTTAGAAATATTTTATTTGAATTAATTGAATTAATTCTTAATTTTAAATTATATTTAGATTAATTATATTTAAATTATAAGATAATACTCTACCTATTTTTAAATTAATTTGACGTAATAATTCATATTAGTTAAAGAAAATAATAAATAAATAAATAATTTAAAGTTAACCCTATTAAATTAATTAAATTACTTACTACGATTTATTAAAACTTTTTATTTGTTAATTAATTTATTATCTTTTTATGCAGCACATCGTTATTGGTAGCTGTAAGTTTAATTTCCACAAAAAAAGAGCGCTATAATGAGGGCGATAATCTTGGGCAAATTGAAAGTAAGAGAGGTAAAGTAAAGAGAGAGAGAGCCCAAGAGATATAGAGGGAGAGAGCGGGAGATAAAGGAGAGAGAGAGAGAGACAACATGAGAGAAATTGGTCCACGTCATCTGGAAAAAAAAATTGGAGCAAAGGCAGAGCGCTAAGGCGGATGCGGATGGCTGATTAGTTTAGAAATTAGATTTAATCCTTATATATTAATTATTGTATTAATATAATTAAAAATAAATTGAATTTAATTATTGGGCCAATGGGGGCCCGTGCCCCCAGGACCACCCCCACTATAGATTCACCCGTAGGTACCATGGACCTTTAAAAGTCTACCCTAGCTTCTTTTAAACC
Source organism: Dendrobium huoshanense (assembly GCA_016618105.1). NCBI lineage: Eukaryota > Viridiplantae > Streptophyta > Magnoliopsida > Asparagales > Orchidaceae > Dendrobium > Dendrobium huoshanense. The sequence goes on from CM028358.1 coordinate 22,620,036, forward strand.
AATTCAAAGCCTTTTCAACCATTGCAAGTCCCATTGTATTAGTTTGAACTTAAACCCAAAATCTTGAAACCTCAATGTGGCCATAAGTAGATCTTTGGGTTCAATCGGCTTAGCTTAAAACCAAGTTCATGATGTTGGACACTTTTATCTACCCAATATAAGCACATAATTTTGAAATTTAAAAATTAATGAATTATTATTCAATAAATAAAAAAATTATGAATAATTCAACATGATTTCAATCTTTTTATGGGGATTTCTCTCCTAATAATCTTTAATGTTTGATCCAAAGTTTTTTGGACTTCCAAATTCATTTTAAGTGGTAAAATAATGAACCTTAATTTTCAAGTTAGTTACCAAGTTACCCTATCCCAATTGACTTGGCCCTTCATTCCATGTTTCTGGTTTCGGCTCTTGCAATTTGGGAATTCCTTTGCCCTAGCTTCTTTCATCCAGCTCTAGGCGCATCTCTAGTTCCGCAAGCTGGCTACCTTTGGTGCTTTTGGCCTCTGGCTGGTAACGTGTTGGGTGCCTAATCTCCATCTTTCATGGCGTCCTCTTCCTCTTGCAAGGATTAGGAACTAATGAAGGGAGCTACAACTGGTTTTCTTGTTGACACTATTAGGAAACCTACTGCGACTGCTCTTCATGCGCCAAGGTCTCTTAAACAATTGCTTTCTGGTAATGTTTTATCGTCTTTGCTCTTATATCCATTGACAATCAGATTGGTTTCCTTGCTGCTCATCTAAATTACGTTCTTACGGGAAATTTGTTCTCAGGAGGCCATATATTAATATCATTTACTCCTTATTCTGAAGCTTTCTGGTATCTGTTGGTCTCCAAAATGCCAAGTATATTATCATTAAACTTTCTAATGAGATGGATTAGTGTTATATTTTCTACCATCGAGCCTATTGTATCGATAACTGTATGAGCCTATGGTGTTGATAACAGGCAAATGAGACACTTTTTTTTTTTTTTTTTGGCAAATGAGACTCTTTAAATAGACGCTTTACTTTGATATTTAGGTGGAATCTCTTCTTGTCCCTGTTTAGTTGGCTCTCCCTAATCTTATTAGACTTTCTTACTTCAACCCTCATGTTCTTCGTCTTATTGCTTCCATCTTTTGAAGGCCTTGCAAATTGATCAAGCCGCGGCATCAACTACCTAGCCCTGGGTTGCTCGTGTTTTAATTGAGCTGGATATGCCAAACAATTTGATGAAATCTGGTTGGAGATGGAATCTAATGTTTACATCCATTGATCCAAACTATTCAATTTGAGAACCTACATTTTTCTTCTCTTATTTGAAGATTCACATCACTGAAATCCATAATGCTTAATATTCTTACACCCTGAGCTTATAAAAAATAAATTTAAACCTTCCACTAAACCATTAATAGAACTCCCCAGCAATTTACCACTTAACCAATCTATACACGCTATTAATTCTGATGCCCTAAAGCCTAATTTTGATTCCCTTGTGGATCAAGAAACTGTTGTTTCATCCAATGGTCAAACACCAACCAACTCCCTCTCCTCCCATTCTCCATCTTACATTGTTAATACTAATATTATTCTTATTGCCGCTGAAGCTGTGACTGAAAACAGTCATTATGAGACTCAAACGAATCAATCAAATTTGGCTAAGGATGATTTAGTTCATGATATTGCTATTGTTTGCACTAATAATACTGTTTCCTAGACATGTGAATGGAAATTTTAACAAAATGTAGGAAATGCTTTTTGAAGAAAATCCTCTTAACCTGCATGTTTCACATCAATGTAAATCTCTATAAATATAGGTCATATGTGATGTATTAAATTGAAGAAAATTAAATAAAACTTTAGGTTAGTTTTCATCCTAAAAAATCTGTCATCTGTTCTCTCTCCCTGTCTTGCAAGAAGGCTTAAGAAGCTCTCAAAAACTCCTCCCAATTTCTAGCAAATGGTATCTGAGCCATGTGGAGGTGATTGACAAAGAGGAAGGTACTCTTGAGGTGTATCAAGAAAAGGTTTGGCCGTGGCAAGCACGCGGTATAGGCGATTCGTGTTTGTGGAGGTGGACCTGCAGCTTCTAGTTTATAGGGCGTGTCTGGAGTGGTGCGGGCTTGTGACATTCGAACGGAAGCAGTGATCACGTGCGGTTCGAGCACGCGAGGCGGGAACGTGCAAGGTGCGCTGTTGCACAGGGTGGCAAGCGCGTTGGGTTGTGGCCCGCGCGGACAGAAGCTTGTGGCCGGAGGTTTGCACAGGAGTTCGGATGTCGCAGGTGGAGTGCGGAACTAGGCTGGCGTGAGATGTAGGCTGGGTCACTGATTGATCTAGCGAGCCAAAGCAAGCAGGGCCATGGAGCACAGACCGAACCCGTGCAGAGAAAGATACTGGCAGTGGGCAAGCTCAGTCACTGGATTAGGTGTGTTGCACAAGCTATCCAGAATCAGTTCAGTCGCGAGTGCGGGTTCTTGAATTGGTCGGAATAGGAGGAGGTTCGCATTGATCGGGACAAACATGGCATCCAGATCGGATGTCAGGACTGGTTGGAAGCAGGAATCTTGTTCTTGATTAAAGATTCATTTAGATCTTTGAGTTGGAGCTTCTAGGCTACATTGCAGGTAGATCGGCTAGCAGTGTCGATTGGATTTGGTGTCAAAGTTGTAGAGAAAAAAATAGAGAAGCAAGACCTCGAGACGGCAATATGGTCGAGAACTTGGAATCGGATTGGTGGATTGTGCGGAGTCGCAAGTCGTAGCATGCATAAGTGTCCGGGGCAGTTGGTCTAATTGCAATAAGCGCGAGTTCTTGTGACCTGGTGGTTCTTTGTTTTTTATTTGTAAAATTAAATCAAGGTGGAGATTGTTATGAATTGATTTAGTTTTAGGTTATTTTATTCCTTCATGTTTTCTCATCAACTGAACTCTATATAAATATTGGTCATATGTGATGCATTAAATTGGGGAAAATTGAATAAAGCTTTAGATTAGCTTTCCTCCTCAAAAATCTGACATCCCTTCTCTCTCTCTCTCTTGCAAGAAGACTCAAAAAGCTCTCAAAAACTCGTCCCAATTTCTTACGGGTATGGCTTATGATAACCTGAATTAGAAATTTCTCTATAACGTTTTATCCCTCTTTGGCTTTAATGATTGGAGCCTCAAATTCCCTGCAAATTCTGTTGAAATTTTTTGTTTCTTGCTTATTATCAAAGCAATATATCATTGATTTATTAAATCTATATATGATCTAAGACAAGGGGATTTCATCTGCCCTGGGCTTTTTGTTATTGCTGCTGAGTATTTTCCCAAAGGGCTTATTTTTTCTCTTGAACGTACTCCTTGTCTAGCTTTTGAGAACATGGGACAGTTATATTCTATCTCAGTTTTGCTGATTATATTATAATTTTCATAGATGGTTCCATCTCAAAGGTTAAAATCTTGAGAAAACTTTTACCTGTCCTTGAACTTGAAAGTGGTCTTCCCATTAATAATTCTACAAGCTGTTTCATTCCTTCAAACGGCTTACCTCAAAACATGATTAGTGAGAATCCTGCTATTACAAGTTTTAAATGTAAATATGTAGCATATTTATATTTTGGTACTCCTATTTTAAATGGTAGAAATAAGTGCTTTATTTTGAATATCTCGTCCAATCTAATCCTTAACTAAATATCTACTAGGGAATTCAAATTTCTTTTCAGTGGTGGGGGGCTTGCTCTAATTAAGATTGTCCTTTATTCTCTCCTATTTATCTCATTCAAACAATTAAGCCTACCTCCTATTCTTGTAATAGATTTCATAGACTTTTTAATAAATTCTTCTTGGGTTTGAGCACTATATTACAAAAATTTACTGGACCTCTTAGCTCGAGTGTTGCAGTACTCCCAAGAAACTGGCCCCTGCCATAAAAGTATATTTGGGTCCGTGAATACTTTCTATTTTAAATTTTGGTGAAATTTCAGAAAGTGTGATAGCCTTTGGGCTACTTTTATAATGAAAAATATTGTAAAGGAAAACACCTAACCATTTGCTCCTACAAATTGAGAGATTCTCCTTCTTGGAAACAGGTTTCTTCTTTCATGTGGGCCATGGTGGAGTTAATTCAATAGAGCATTAGCCGTGGTTGCTCATTTTTTTGGCTGGTAAACTTGTTCGGTTTGGGCTCTATTGATAGTTTGCTTTGCACTCACTACTTTATTATTATTATTTTTTTATAAAAGTTAAGTTATTCTGTAATGATTGTTAGGATGTCATCAAACATCAAGTGAATGTCCCAGAATTCATAGTGGACCTCAATCTACCAACACCATTTTTGACGCTAACAATGACTGTATAAATTTTAATTCTTCATCTTTTGGGGATTTTAGCTTTAAAGATACTTGGGAACATTTAAGGATCAAATTGGAATCTTCTCTCATTCTTTCTTGTATTTGGCATAAATGTATTTCAGTGCTTCTTAAATTCTATGTTGGATAACTTTGAAGTGAAATATGCTGATGGATTCACAATTTTTTTTAAAAAAAAAAAATTAAGTTTGATGATGCCTTCTAAATTCCATTGTTGTTATCATGAAGAAAGTATTAAGCATGTCTTTATAAATAGCCCCATTGCGGCCATGGTTTGGTTATGATGTGAAATTATCTTCAGAAATAATAGTTTTGAATTTAATGCTTCCTGTTTTAGGCATCTTTTAGTTCTTGGTTCAAGTGCGATTTATCTGATGCCAAAGGCCACATTAAGATGGTTGTTCCCATCCTTATCTTGTAGTATATTTGGCTTCAGCAGAATGATGTCAAATTTAAAAATGCAAAAATGGGTTTGTTAGGATAATTTTGAGGATCAATAAGAAAGTTGAGCTATTATTTAATGCTAATCTCCTTAACAAGAGCTTTTCAAAATGCATCTTTGTTGATGATTACTTTCACATAACTCTTATGGAATAAAGGCCGGATAAAATATATCAACCCATTCATTGGACTAAACCTCCATGTGGCACTATAAAATTAATATGGATTGTTCTGTCATGAATGACAATTATGGCTGTGGGTGCTCTTCTCAGGGATGATAGAGGTTCCTTTTGTGCTGGTCATGCCTGTTTTCTCTAAAAATGCTTAATTTTATCTGTTGAACTATTGGCTTTGTATTAAGCTCTTAAAAGGTGCCTCGATCTTAACATTTTAAGCATTTGGATCGAGTTGGATGCCTTGTGAATAATTCATATTGTTATAGATGAAGAAAGGTTTTAAGAATGCTAGGTTATTTTATTTGATCAGTAATATCAAATACTTTCTAATTTTCATTATACTGTTGCCATACTATGATGCACTGACACTTCTCCTCAAAGAGCCATGCAGTATCCGACACGCATCCGACAAGTGTCGTAAATGTCGAAAACGTGTTCGATTAAAAAATATTAAATACAAATTGGACGCTACGTTTGACATGCGTGTCTTAAATATTTTATAAATTTTTTTAATATAATTTATTATATTTACAATGTTTATTTATTTAAAATATTCGACATACGTGTCTTAAATATTTTAATTTTTTTTTAAAATATAATTTATTATATTTAAAATAAAAAACTAAATTTCTTATTGCCTATCCACAATACCAAATCAATTGCATACACTCAATACTCGATTCATAAATATTTTCATTTTTATTTCTCTTTGGCGGATCGCGACTTTGGTTTCACGACACTGACCGATGTCATCTCAACATCGATGTATAACATCGTTACAACATCGACATTTCAAAATCTTCTCAACATCAAAGTTTGTCACTGTTTTGGCATTGATGCTAGCAATTTCTACACCCACAACTTGACAGCTAATCTTTGTTTGATGTCTTAACATCGACGATCAATACCCTCTCAATATCGACGAAAGACACCCTCTTGACATCGACGTCCGATACTTACTACATAACATTGATGTCTGATATCTCCTCTCTCGATGCTTGATACACGACATTGATGCCCGACTCTCGATATCATAATTTTAAGCATAAATTTTAATTAAATGATTTATTATTTGTAAATTATTTTTAATATTATACTTATTCAATTTTTATATATTATTTTTAAAATAAAAATTATAATACGGTGTCCAACACGTGTGTCTTATATTTTCAATAATTGACGTGTCGCGTGTCCGTGTCGCCGTGTTCGTATATGTACATCATAGCTTCCACATTATCTGTTGTGCTGATTGGTGGTTCCAACAGTCAAATTTCTTATAAATTTGATCACGTCATATCCCACGGGAGTTGATTGTAAGGGTAAACTTGGATAAATTTGGTTTATCTTTATAGCTCACATAACCGTAACTGGTGATATGACTTTTGTTTTCCTGGTTTTCTCGTCAGGTTCCCTGGCTATGGGCCTTATTCACTTACTATTTTGCAACTCTCAGCGACCGTTACTTTCTAATTAGTTATAGGCTTTGGTTCTATTGAGATATCTTTTTATGGTTATATTTACTTCTTTGGGACTACTTTGACGCATTGTTATTTCAATCTCGTTGCCTCATCCATTTGCCGGTTATCTTTTTTTATTTCTGGAGGCAATATGATCTTTTTAAGGCCTTCTGGCATTTTAGTGGTTTATGGGTTGACATGTTTAAAGGCTCTGATTTGCTTGAGCTTTCTTATTTTTTGGTTTTCATTTCAGTTGTGGTTTGGTTTGTGATTGGTAATACTAGTCCACCTTTAGTTGAACAATTAAATGGTTTGGCTACTCCTTTGTCCTCTATTTTCATTGCTTACCTTGTGAGCAAAGTCTCTTATACGCGAGATTCCTTTTACTCTCTATTACTCTCTTTGAGGTTCGGCATGCAATATTTGTTTTATAGCCACCTGTTTTTTTTTTTTTTTTCATTTGTATTTTAATTTTTGGTTTTACCAAGAATAGTATGATTCAGTCTGATATTTTTTGGCCTTATCATGAGTGATGATTTAACTTGATTGAGGCTCAAAGTGGTACGGGCTTTCTTTCCATCTAGAATTTTTTTCATTGTGGTTCGGTGTGTTATTTACATTTATATGAGAATTTGACTCTTAACAGAACACAATGAAGAAAAATGATTCATCTAGCCAACCCCACTTATTAAGATAAAGACTTGTTGTCGTTGTTTTTATTGTTGTTTTTATTGTTGTGGTTCGGTGTGTTGTGTAGAGTTATATACTTTTTTAGTTGATCATATTGAAGATATGCTACTTCTATCATTTGAGAGTAGGGATTTTGCTGATTGGGTGTACCTGGATGGTGCTCACCGCATGATGTGGATTAATTCTTGTCATTCTTTCAGATCTATGAATCTGAGATTAAGTAATTTGTTATGCATCCTACTTCCAGTGGTACGAGCTATTTAAACCTAGTTTTTCTAGAACATAGTTCTTTCAGATCAATGAATAAGAAGTAATTTTTGTATGCGTCTTATTGAGCTCTTCAAACTCAGTTATTCCATACCTCATGGTCTTAGTGTCTCCTAGCTTGCCCTGTAGCTTGGAGGAATTTTGGTATGATATCATTGGAGCTCAATACAAGATTTTTTTTTGGTAGTATTTCCAACAAACACTACAATTTCTAATTTGATTCATTATGTTATGTGGAGCCTCCCTAAAAACTGCTGATGCTCTAGTTATGAGGAATGTCCCAGTTGCTTCTCTCTGTAGTTTGTGTAATGACCATTTGGATAGTTCTGCAAGCATTTGAATGTAATTTCTCTTTCAGCTTTAGTAGAACTTTGCAGCGTTTTGGTTCTTTTGTGCTTCAACATAATATTGTGTAGCTGCTTCATTTAATTGATGATCTACAGCAAGCCTCTCCTGCGATTAAAATGCTCACTATTTTTTCTATTTCTTCTCATATATCAGCTTTTGGAGAAAGAAATAACAGACGATTGGGAAAGAAATTAATAGCCAAATGAAGTTATTTATTTAGATTAAATAGGGTGTGATGCAAAAAATTGAATGCTGGAAACATCTCAACAACAGGAAAGAGTCGTTTTCTTGAGCCTGAGCTGTCTGTTGGTTCAGTCGGGCAAAAAGATGATGAGCCTTTGCCTCCCCATTTCTGTTATTGGTATTTCAAGACCACTAGACGTGCGGTCATTGGATTATTCATAGGCGAATCAAGATGCGTCATGCCATTCAATATACAAGAATTAGTGAAGTGGCACATCTTAATTCTCCTACGATCGACGTCCTATGACTGCACGTAATAATTTATTTTCGTTACACGAGGCAATCGGGGATGCTCTTCAGGCTGCCTATTCTTATTCATGGGTGAATTTGTGTTGTTTGACTGAGGCCATTCATATTTTGTCTTTCAACTGATTTATGATTTTATTTTGGTTTGTGCTATTTCTTGAAATTCATATAAGCTCTTTTGTTGAGCAATGACAATTTATGGGCAAATTATTGCATCCGGTCATCGGATGCGGAGATAGGTCCGTATATTAATAAAATATTATTTTAAATTAAGCGTGTCAAAAGCGCACGTAAAGAACATGTAAAGCGCAGTCAAAAGTGCAGGTAAAGCGCATCTAAAGATGTTCTAATAAATTTTCTTGATAAAAAAAAAACTATTTCATAATTTTTTTCTGCATCTAGATATTGTTAAAAAATAATCAAATTCTATGATAATGGAACAAATAAATAGTTTAGAAATTAGGAAAAAAATATTTCTAGTTTAAAATAAATAAAAAATATTAAATGCAATTTTATACTTTTTAAAAAATCAAATTATAATTAATTGAGTAATTTGAATTCTCATAAAATTAGAATACAAATTATCTTTGCCAAATCTTAAAATTAAAAATTTAAATAACTAATTATCACAAAATACATTTGTTTGTTTGCATATCATTTTTGAAAATTCAAGAAAAAAATATAAATTATTAATAACCTGAATTTAAAATCACTCTCAGATTAAATTAAATATTTTAAAATAAAGAAATAATAAATTAAAATTAGTATGACATCCTCATAGCCTAACAAACATTAGATGCTGAATAGGGCATCAATGCTAGACTTTCTTGAGTAGGGATTTTCTTTTCTGCATTTATTTTGTGATGATTTTTTTTATTGTTTATTATGTGATATTCTGATGCCTAGCACTCCATTACATGTGAGCATTTTCCTTAAATAAATAAAGTTTCATTATTTTTTATGCTATATATCTTTTGTAAGGTGTAGAACAACCATGGATTTGCTTTAATGATAGATATTCTAGGAAACTATTTTTTTATAATAAAATAATAACAATTAGATACAATTAAAAAATGAACAAAAATCTTTTAAGAATAAAACTTTGCATTACTTAGATTAGTTAGATGCATTGCACAAATTTCATGGTTGAGAGCTAAGTTGTAAGTCCTAATTTGTAAAATAAAATGGCCTAATATATCCTACATTGCATAGTTGTAGGGTTGCAAGCGAACCAAACGTTCGACGAGCTACTCGTTATTCGTTCGATTAAAGCTCGTTTGTGATTGTTTAATTAGCTAAACAAACAAACTTTAACAATATTTTAAATACTCGATTCTTAAATAAATAAATTTGAACACTAATGCGTTCGGCTCATTTATGTTCGCGAACAACATCATTTGAAGTTCGCAAACAAGCTCGACATAGACAATTGCTTTTATTATAAATGTGTTTGTTCATAGATATGTTCATAAACATGTTTGTTTGATAGTTAAAAAAAAATCGTTAAATATGTTTGCAAACATGCTGGATGTAATCGTTTGTTTGGAAACTCGATAAAGCTCGTTTGTTCAGTTAATGAACATCTAAAAGTAGAGCTCATTTATAGTTTGTTCATGTTTATTTGTTTAAAGCTCGATAAGCACTAAACGAACGAACATGAATTGAACATGAATTGAACATGAACATTCATTAATTTAAATGAATCAACATAAGCACAAACAATAAAGCTCGAACAAACATGAACCAAATTTGAACAATTGATATTAAATGAACACTCACATACTCGGCTCAGCTCGGTTCGTTTGCAGCCCTACATAGTTGCATTGCTATCATGATTTTAAAGTGACCAAGTGAGTTTAATTGGTAGTTCTTGTCAAGTAGTATTACAAGTCTAATAGAGTCGAGCTTGTTTAAACCCTTGGTTGGATTGAAAGTTGTACGTCACTTGTATTTCATTAAGGGTTGGTTCAAGTTACTACCTTGAGATGGTTCTCAACTTAATTTAATGGCTACTAGTTTCGCATTTGTTACATGACAAATCTTCATTTCTTAAGCCTCTCTCAACATTTTATTGATGATCAAATATAAGCTCAAAATTTAAAAAAATTAATAAGTTAAAATTTAAATTCAAACTTCTTAAATCTTAATGCAAAACATAGGAGATTTTGGAGTATTTCTGAGCTTCTTGTAAACCAGTTCTCTATACCTTCTTCCTTTAAAAATTAAATCTATCCCATTTAAAATTCCAAAACTGCATCCTTCTAAAAACTTCAACAATGTAAAAGCATTTGCTATTATTTTCACCAAGAGTACTCTTAAATGTTCACTTATCTTAGGATATGAATAATAATAAGGGGTTATTTTTATTGGAAACCTATACCCAAAATAATATAAATCTTATCTTATCTATACTAGTGTTAGCATGAAAAATGTTAATATTACTCTAACCCATTAATTAATGAGCCTGATTATTAGAGTAAACATATTTATACTCAATTTTGATTAACCTTAATAGATATAATCAATGATCTGAGTAACCATCATATTCTTGTTATGATAATTTATATCGATATATGACCTTAAAATTGAGTATGTAATGTAGGAAGGTTTTTTTTTTTATATTTTGATCATCAAATAAATTTAAAAAAATTGATGGAATTACATAAAATTAAACTTTCTTAGAGCATCCCTAGAGATTTCAAACATAATTGAGCCTTCATAATCCTTGATTTAACCATTATTATCAACTTTAATCATGGTAGAACCAAGTCAAACTTATTATGTAAAAAAAATAAAAAAAAGTCAAACTTATTATGTACAATTTGATTCAAATGAACTTAAGGTTCTCTGAGCTCTTAACTAAAAGAACTTATATTGTTAATAGGATGTCCATAGGTCATTTGAAGTCCTTGGACACCAATTTGACCTATGGATAGGAGAATAGGCTCATTTGACATATTTGACTCATGTAGGCTTCAATTGGTCAAAAAGCCGAAATGCTCTTAAAAATCAAATTAGCTTAATTTCATGGATATAAAAGTTGTTTAGGATGTTTCAAACATGATGCAAAATTAGTCAACACAATTTGACTAATGATTTGATCATGTCTGGTCAATAGCAAAATTAACTAAAATAGGAATTGAACATACATAGTCTATAGGGGTTTAACCTAACAAATTGTCAAATGTAACCTAATAACCTGAGATGGGGATGTTAGGGACAAAAGTATTATTGGGCTTGACTAAATTTGAAATCTCTAAGAAGCTTAATTGGCTAAAATAAATCATGTCTCTTTATAGCCAAAATAGAGACATATATTCCAAAGAGGATTAGCTTAACCAATTGGCCAAATCAACCCAATTCCTTGAGAGTGAATCTATATCGGGATGTTATGAAAGCAAACCTAAATTTCTCTAACCCATTAGACTCGTGCAAACTGTCAAGTTTGCTAAAAAGGTTAATCGACCCATTAGGAACCCAATGGGGATTAATCTAATTCTATCTTAACGAAATAATGAAACTAAATAGAAATAATTTACTATTTGAGAGATGAAATAAGACACTACAGGAAAATTAGCTATTACCCACAGATTTGTTTTGATGGAATTAGGTGAATTTCCAGCGGTATTGAGGTTTGTCGGCAGCTTTCTGACTATTTTATTACGCCTATATAAATAACATAAGAAACTAAAACTAGCGTTTTATTTTTGGTGGCATTTATTTTTGGAAATTTTCTGGCTTTCATGGTTGCCAAAAATTAAAAAACATTTATTGAAAAATGAAACCGCCCAACTGCTCGCTCGTGCTACCCACCCGCCCGGCTGCTTTTTGAGCTTCCTGTGCTACCCTCCCACTCTGCTCAGCCCCACCTTCTTACCCGAGGTTTCCTGCATGCCCGCATGTCTGGCAGCCTCTGGCACTGTCCACTTCTCTCCCACACTGCACGACTGCCCGCTCACGTTGCCCTGCTACTCGCCTGCCTTTGGATTCAAACTAAGTCCAAAAAAAACTTCAAAGACTCAGCCACTTTGCTGGAAGGCAAATGTGTTAAAATTTTCACCATTTTTTATTTAAAATATAATTATTAAAATCCTCCGTAAAAGCCGCCATAATCAAAATTGCTTGAAGTCGTTAGAAAATCTAGTCGAAAAAAATTTCATCATAATCCGTCAGAGAATCGCAAAAATATAGTCCACCACAAAGCTGCGGAAAAAATCCGCCAATAATTGACGATTTTTCTGTAGTGATAGAGAAATTCCCTAGCTCATATCACTTTAGTTAAGACCTTTAACCCTAGGAACGTAGTAAAAAAATGTTTAAGATTAGTATAACTATTTAATATAAAATTTTCAAGTATAAGCTATGTGAACCCTCTTCCTTGGAAACTCCCTAACCATCAATGCCTCTTGATCATGATAATTTGTAGTTGTAGAAGGGCTTAAGCCATGATAAACTCAGGTGCCTGAGTTTCAACATGTGTGTGTTTGGTCAAACTCATTTTACTTGGTCAACCAAGTTGACCTATGGTTAACCAAGTTGACCCAACATCAAGAGTTGGGTCCATTAAATTAAATATGATCATATAAGCTCAATGGAAGTGGTTTCAAGTCAAGGGAGTTCATTTGGTTTGAAATGATCATTTAAATCCTTTAGGGGCAAATTGGTTAACCACGATTGACTTATTCAACCAGGTCAAACCAATGAGTGGGTTTGAGTCTAATGTGCTCATTATGAAATTTGGGGTTCATTGGGATATATTTCAAAGATTGGTAAGGTTGAGCTATGTTGAGTTTTGGGAAAAATCCTAAAATCCCCCTTAAAAAATATTTTAGTTATTTTGACCCCTGATGAACTGTTGGTCAAACTGGATTCAACAAAGTGCAGTTTACTGATCAACATGACATATTAGAAGCTATGGACATGGTCATGAATTTTGGGGAACAAAATTCAAATTCCACTAAATGATAAGTCTAATGGCGTAGGATATAAATATCTGAAGGTTTTATAATCTTTGGCAATCAATTCAATTTTTTAGGTTAGGATCTTAGATTGAGCTCAAATTTTGAGTATTAACCCTAAATACATGCCTAATCAATATGCAATTGATAGAACCTAAATCATAGGTCATTTGACTAGGTTTTAACGTGACAGAAAAATCACCCAGAAAGGATTTTACGACTTAGGCCTTTAACCTTAGGATTTGGTTTGGGGTTCAAGATTTGAACTAGATTCAAAACTTTATTGAAAGTAGAATGGGTGCTGATGATGACCTCATACAAAGCTGAGGTCAACACTGAGATAATCAAATTAATTAGGATTTAAAATTTCATTAAATTTTTTTATTTTTATTAAATTAATAATGATGTTTAATAATAAAATTTTATTATTAATATTATTACCATATCTGCAGTGTGATGATTTCCCTAAAAAAATGTCTTGATTTTTGTACTTACTTAAAATTCTTGCTTTTCTCTTTGAAAAGCATTTCAATTTCATCATGTGATCTTCATTGACAAAATTAATAACAATTTTTTTGGGTATTGACGATGTTTTTAATGTATCAGCAAAGTTCGTTTTGTAATCGGATATCGTTTAGGCAATATCACACGCCAATTTTTTTAATTTATGAGTGTTACCTCAATATACATTTCAATCTTCTAATGTGACTTTAATTAATGAGATTGACTGACATTTTTGGGTATTGATGATTTTTCAAGCTCAATGGTGAAATCCATTTTACTATCGAACATCATCTGGGCAAAGTTGTGTATCGATTTTCTTAATTTTCATGTCATCACCTCAAGATTCATGGCATCAACTTGGACAACCTCAATTAAATAAGTTGATAGTGATTTTTGGGGGTAGGCTATATTCAAGATGAAATTGCAAAATTCGTTATATAATCGGACATCATTTGGGGGATGTCACACGTCAATTTTGGTTGTTAGTCATCTATTTGGACCAATCTGGTCTAATTTGACTACGAGGGGTCCCTACTTACTTGAACCAATGTCCTGATTGCAAAGGCACAATATGTTTGAAAATTGGAGATCATTTGACCCTTCAAGTGGTGTGTTATTTCGACATGTGTACTATTTGATTCATCAGTTTGAAGCATAGGGGTCAACAAATCCCCCCCACCCCAAATAAATGTGGTGTAGATTTAGAGTGTACCACATTTATTATGACATGGTTAACAGTCTTTTTTAGGTCTCTTTTCACACATTTATCATTATTATATTTTTTTCTAATACATTTTTCCCTGTTCTCCTTATGTAAGAAATATTTATACGGGAAATGCACGATGATTTGCCTCCAGGAGAGCTTAGTGATGTTACCATTTATGATGTAATTGATAAATAGGATCCTCAAGGTGATGCTGATGTTCGAGAACGGTTGGCTCAGCATGAGGATATGCTGCGGGGGCATGACATATTTCATGGTTTATTTTTCTTTTTCCCTTACTTTCAGAGTGTTATGCAGATTCAAAAGAGTTTGAGGATCCCAAAAGGTGAGTTAATAGTCTCAGAGTGAAGTGCGAGGAATAAAACCCACTGAAGAGTTCTATTGCCAAGGTCATTTGTGGCATTTGTGACCTTTTGGAGCCTATAGTAGACACAGTTGCGCTAGTGGGGCAGTCGAGGCTTCTCAGTCACCGTTAGCTACAACCATCATCTTTGAAGTGGCCAAGAGACTTCACTGTTGAATAGGTTTAGAGTCCAGTTAGTGGCTATATTCACTGGGCCCATTACGCTCTACAAGTGCATAGTGGTACTCCTCAAGAGGTGATGATTTATGAGGTCGTATATGCCTCACATTTTAACTACGAGCATTTTCTTTCCTCTAGGTAGAGTTCTGGGTCTTAGGCAGTACCACTTGTTGGATTTGGTTGGAGTAGCTCATTGTCTCAATTTCATATTATTAAATAGTATACGAGCTACCAATCTTCAACCACCATTTTGAGGAGTGTGTTCCTCCAGACAAGCAGATATTTTTTCATATCCCTTTAATATAAGGCAATAGGAGAGGCAGGCTGTTGGTACCGCACATCTACCCCACACTCCTTTAACACCACCATCTGACATGCCAGGAAGTAGAGGGTTTGCCGGTGCATTCTCGGGTCACCATGCCTGTAAATGTTTGGGCTCATAATTTTCTTTAGGTGAAGTGCCTATACCTCGATGTCACTGTATGACCCTTTTGGTTGTAACTTACAACACTATGCTCCACTATCAGAGGAGATTGCTGAGCAGTCTTCCTCCACTAGCTGCATGTCTCCTGCATTAGTAGGTGTCAATGATGACCTACTTTTAGCAGGGTTTCTAATACTCTAACTCACTACTTTTGCGTTTCTACATAGGACAAGATCCTTGAGGTATAATGTTCTTTTGGCAGGCAGTCAGTGCTCATAAGGGCATATACTTGCTTTTTCTCTAGTCATGCTCACCGGGATATATAGAGTTTTGTGAACCATTTTTTAGGCAAGTTCCCTAGAGGTATGAGATTCAATTTTTCTATGGAACTTCTTATATACATGGGTCCACTTACATGTTCAGGGTGCCTTCTCCTATTTAGAGTGTCTTACTTACTTCATACAGAGTAGGTACCCTACAGTTCTCCAAAAGTTTCAGGCATATTTCAAGTTAGAGTCAGAGAGGATTCAACTCTTCTTCTTTGTCCCACACTTAGTTACGAACATGTTTTACTTAGTTCACCAGCCAGACACTGTTAGTTTACTGCCTCAATAGAGGGGTACATTTATGGTAAATAGGGTTGATCATAGAGGGAGATGCACATTGATATGTAGTAGATGTACTTTGTTAGTGGTCGAGTACTTCATTAGCATGCATCCAAGCTGGTTATGTCATAGTCTTGGTGGCTTTATGAAGTTAGAGGGCTATTAGCCCAACAGAGTAGCAATACAGTTTAGGTTATGTCCGTCCAAGGCCTACTTGTCCTCAGGGTTGCAAATGTATAGCATATGGATGCCGTCCCACATGAGACACATTTTTACATATAAACTTTAATGTGGCTATATTTATTGAGACTCAATATAGCTTCCAACTTTTTCTTGGCTCCATCGTCCAGCTACATAGGTGTTAGTTTCACATGATTGACCTAGATAAAGTTGTCTTTCAGTTCTGCCTTGGAGCATGACACCAGGAGGTATGAGTGAAAGGTAAATGATCTTAAAGTATCGAGGGGACAGCACACGACAGAGGTGCTTTGCGATCCCTTTCCCCTTTATTTATTGTCAACAATTAATTCAATGAGATTTTGGTCATTTGATTTGTCTCATTTACTCTTGATGCAGGGACATACACTAAGAAGGGTACTACTATTAAGGGCATCATTGCCTCTTAAACTAGAGCATTAGATGTGACACCTATACCACATTATATAGAGACATCATGGCCTTCTCATAGGCGAGCTAGTTCTCAGTGCTCCATACCTTCCCAGATATCCATAATGTACGTCCTTCCATCATAGACCATTGAGAGAGTTCCCAGGTAGAGAGTATGTCGGACTTCATTGGCTACATCATGGTGGGACCTTCTACTAACTTCTCTTTCCTGGTGGATCCTTACAACCATTTTGACTAGATGAGTCTATTGGAACTGGCATAACTTCACAGATGGAGATTTTTGTGGTACCGCCGAACACACTGACATATTTGGATTTTGCTCCAACAACTCCATCCTTAATCCCAAAGAGTTACCCAACCAAGTCTGTGAGTCTTTCAACAGGTATATTTTAATTATATGCATATTTATTTTCATGCATTATTATCATATTCATCATTATATTTATTATTTGCAACTCTTTATGCAATGCCTAAGGGAGGTGACTACACTTCAAAGATTTACAAGTATGTTCCCTCAGCTCTCGATTCCCATAACAATGAAATGTGGGATGGTGTTTTTGAGATTCTTCAAGGGTTGACAGCCCATGTTGACCCAGGATCTCCAAAGTTCCTTTATCGATTTGTTTCTACCACCGACCAGGCAATTGGTGTACTGGAACACCTTGGGATGTATAATTCTGAGGTACTTTGCTGGGAGTGTTGCAACTCGAGATCATGAGTTTATATTTTTTATGATAACAAATATTATGGATCACATCCTGTTGTCTACTTGTATTTGTAATATATTTTTTAATTGTGTGTGTACTAACTTTTTAGGAACACCATACAACATTCAATAAAGATTCAAGACTCAAACTTGGATAGAATATATTTTGCTGTAATGAATATGTAATATTCATTGATGTATTTTTTATTTCTTGAATCAAGTCCTGTAAGGGTGTTTTCTAGCTAAGCAACATTGTACACACACACTCAGGAAAAAATTGATGAGTTAGAGTTTTTTGTTTTTGATCATATTGTACAAGACAATTTAAAATCATCCTAGACGATCAATAAAAAATTAAAATCCTAATTAGAGCATCATGTTAAGATAAGATAATTAACTAATCGTCTAGGAAGATCAGTTATATGTATGAAATTCAGCCACCAATCATATTTTAGCCATTTTTTTCAAATTGTAATTTTTGTCTAATCATCCCGGATAATAGACATCATCCTGGACGATGCTAGACAATCACGCCTAAATCGATCCAATGATTAGGGGAGTAATTATGATTAAATTATTCAATTAGAGTGTATAGGAAGATCCACTATGATCGCCCTTGACGACTTATTATAAATCCATTGGACGATACCCATCGTCTAGGACGAAAACCATGATTTTCCTTTAATTGTCCAGGCCGATCGTCCAGGATGTTCTGAGACTATTATGGGACTATTTGTCGATTTCCACCCATATTGAACTAATCATCATGGATGATCGCATAATCATCCAGGATGAGCTATGCAAATTCTTGAATAGATCATACAGGGAAAGGCTGATCGTATAGGTTGATTGGGGTGTTTTGAACTAATCATACAGGATGAACTCCTGATCATCCTGGATGAACAGTTGTACATAATTAAAAATTAGGGCTTTTTTGGAGCTCCTTTATTTAAGTTTTGTCAAGGCACATGGTAAGTGTTTTTGGCAGTCATTATAGCTTCATTTTTTTGGAGAAAACTTAAAGATAGAACTTGAAAGGGAGAGAGAAAAGGGTGGAGTTTGAGAGAGGGAGAAGATCCTTGGAGGGGGTTTCAAGAGAGTACAGAGGGGGTTTCACACGGTTGCTCCGACAAGCTTGAACCTTTGTACCTCATATTCAAGGTTCATCTTGAGGGAAGTTTTGGGGAGAATAATATCTATTTAGTGTCGAAGGAACCAACTCCTCTGCTACACCAGGTTGGTGGAAAGATTTTGTAAAAGCTTCTCTGCTTTGATGTGGGGGTAAAAGGAGAGTCTCTATAGTTTTAGTGCAAAAATCGGAGGGTGCCTCCGAGGAGTGAACGTAAGTCAGGTTGACCAAATCACTATAAAATCTGGTGTGTTCTTTTTAGTTTTATTTTTTTACACTTTATTTTCCATATATTTTTTTGGATATAACTGCTAGGTTGAAAATCTGTGATTGATATTATGTTGTAAAGATTATTTATTTGTAGATGTTGAAAAAACATTAAGAAGGGTATTTATCTTTTTATTGAAAGAAGATTTTTTAAATATCCAATCCACCCCACTTCTTGGTTAACCTTGGGACTAGTTCTTCAGGGTTTAACAGCTGTCATGACCTTTCAAGGAGATATTGTATCATGTGGTGGAGTTTCACATCATATGGATGAGTTCCCTCTCAATCCTATGGACTATATTCACAATTTTAGAGTTACTAGATGGATGTCTAGGTGAAGGGTGGTGACTGATGTCGCCTACGACCAATTTGACAGGAGCAAAGAGGCTATGAGGAAGCACCGCCAAATTTCTTCCAACATCAGTACCGAGATAGAGGGGTTGTCAGTTCAAGTGAAGGATCTCTGGAGGGACATTAAGGGGGTGATGTCCATGAGGTCATATCTAAGGGAGGGGCATGATCTCCACATCCTCCTCATTTAGAGAGAGGAGCAATGCCACCAGACTTTAGACCAGGCGATGGTGGCAGCTAACATTATACTAACACAGGATGTAGAGGAGCTCCGAACTATATAAGTGGAGTACTAGACTCTGACAGAATTTGTTGCGCAGTTGGGGGACTTACAAGCTCGCCACCTTTGACGTACCTTCTCCCCTTTCTCTTCTCTTGTGAGCTATACTCTATATAATTTTTTACACCTTTTTGTACTTGTATCTCATGATGAAGATTGTATACATATACATGGAATATTTTTATTGTGTTATGTTGATTTTTTTATTTCTTTATGAATTATTCTTTGAGCTATAATATTGGTGCTGTAAGAGATTTTAAATATTTATTTAACGATCTCGGTACATAGCAGAATGTCAATCAAAATAAATATTTAAAATGCCCCTATCATTAAGGGCTGTTTTGACCATTATAAATTTAGTTATTAGTTAGAGTTAGTGGTTACAAACTTATCTCAAACTTTACGGATTTCATTTTTTTCTATCTTGTGCTTTATGTGACGGACATGATGAAAGTTTGCGGGTTTTGAATTTTAGCCGATAGTACCAAATATAAGCATTATTTTGATCTTAAACTAATTGAGGAGACTTCAATTTGAGTTATTTGATTTCAACAAGTTTGGTGAGCTAGGATTTGGTAGCTCTTCATCCTCTAGTTATTGAAATGGGGGTTCATCTACTACGACCTTTCTTGTAGCGTGTTGAGTAGAAGGAGCTACCAGTGATCTAGCCATATTTGAGTTAGTTTCAATCCGACCTCCTACATCCATTTAGACTTTAGATTAGAACTATGTGAAATATGCTCCCCGATGTTGAATATACTGAAGTTTGTAGATTTGGAGTCATCCTATGTGGTTGAATATTTTGGAGCCTATGCAAATTTGATAGTAGCTCGTGACTCATCCATCCCACTAGAACTTTAATTTTGCGGTCAATTAGGAGAATTTAGTGGACTATAGCCATTTAAACTTGTCGAGTTCAACAAGCCTTCATTTTGGGTATTAACAATGTTCCAAGCGCAACAGTGAAGTTTGTTTTGTGATCGGAAGACGTTAGGGCAACATCGCATGCCAATTTCCTTAATTTGTGTGTGTGTTGCCTCAAGATGCACATCGATCTTCCATGTGACTTTAATTAATTAAATTGACTATCAATTTTAGTTATTGACGATGTTCTGAGTGCAACGACGAAGTCCATTTTACTATCGAACATCATTTGGGTGGTGTCGTGCACCAATTTCCTCGATTTTCACATCATCACCTCAAGATTTGTGTCGTCTCTTCGGACGACCCCAATTAAACAAGTTGATAATGGTTTTTGGGTGTCAATGATATTCCGAATGCAACATCAAAATTTGTTCTGTGATCAGACATCATTTGGGCCACGTCAAGCTTCGATTTAGGGTGTTGGTTGTCCCTTTGGACCGATCTTGTCCGATTTGACTGCGAGGGGTCCGTACTTAGGCAAATCCAATGTCATGATTCTAACGGAGTAGTCTGTTCGACAATCAGAGGTTGTTTGACCATTCAAGTGGCGCTTCGTGTCATCACGCGCACTTTTTGATTCACCGATTTTGCTCCCTTTATGCGTGGTTAATTTGATATGTAGGGTCAACATTAGATTAATGTTTTGTTATACTTTCTGCTCTATGAATCTTTCCATCTTTAATGTTTTGTATAACAACATTCATAGCTTATTCTTTCTAATTTGAACTTGTTTTTGCTTTCCCTTATTGAAGTCCATCTTGTTATTTTACTTCTTATAATGCCAATATACATTAGAGAAAATATTACATTTAATTCATTTATGATATATATATTTATCCATATTTTATAATGTAAATTTCCCATTATTATCTTGTGGAAAGAACATACAATTAATATTCAAAGTAAGAAATAAATGGATTTCATATGCATCATATGGCTAGATGATCATGTTTAGGAAGAGATCTCCAACATTACTGCAGAGCATCATGAAACTTTCTTCGTTAGAGGTCGTTCTCACTTTGTATCTTTTAGAAGCCAAAGCCCCTATCTAAATTTTATCTATCTTTACTTTTTTTTATCAATCATTACTCAAGTCTCTTTGTAACTTAGCCAAATCTAAAGATTAAAAAAAAAAAGAAGAAGATGAAAATACATTCAGTAAAGAATTATGATAATAGGCACATGGGGGTGCCCAAAAGTTATATAGTCTTGTGGTATCCACAACATTCATAATTGCACTTGGATCAATTAATTTCTTAATACATAGAGATGATTAATTTACATTTACTGATTTTCGAAAATGTGTATACTTTTAGCTTTAATAAAGTTGGCAAAAAATCAATTTTTAGGTGATACTAAATAATGAGAGAATACAATCCCCTATTATTGGAGATAAAGACTATATCCAAGAAAATGGAAGTTAAATGAGATGGCCAATACATAATTCAGTCTTCTTTTAAGCATGACACATGCCAAACTCCTGATATTGTGCAAGTAAATAAATGCTGCCAAACCCATTTTCCTTCTCTATTGAAACTATCTGGCCTTGAACCTCTTGATTTATTTATTTATATTGTTGCTTACAATCAATTCATATGGTCTCTCCCTTTATTATATATGAAGTTATAATGTTAACAAGAAAGCTAAAATTAAGCTCAAAGTAGACAAAAAAAAAAATCCAGGATGATTAGAGTCTATAACAAAGATTTAAACCATCAAAACCCATTAGAATTTCTTAAGAAAAAGACAGTGGCGGAGCCAGAAAATTTAGAAGGGGTACTTTTCCTCAACTGTTTTCATCCGGATTTGATACTAACAATTATTATTAAAAATATTTAATATTAAATATAAGATAGTAAACTACCTAAAATTTGCAATGTTAAATATATGATTTGTAAGAAGAAATCAATTTTTTTTTAATAGTTATATTGAAGAATCAGGACATATAATATTCAGAGTATAAAAAGAAACAAACTTATGGCTCATTTCATTTCTTCAAGTTAGAAAGTAATTTTTTGAAAAAACTATGCATTTTATTTTAATTCCTCAAAAGTGAGGATTTCATTTTGTATCTCAAAATGACCGAAAGCAAAAAAACATAACTTTCTAATAAAAAACTTAAACAGATCTAATTCGGATTTTCACAGTAGCATCCACTAACCTAAGCTTCAAATCCGAGCCCTAAGCTTGTTTATGCAAATATTAAAGAGAAGAATATTTCAATATTCTCTAGATTAAAGTACAAAAGGATAAAATTTTGTCTCAATGATTTAAGAATACACACACCTCAAGTCTTTGCATATAAATCTCATTATAATTCATTGTCCTTGGTAGTTTGACAATATGTGCATTGTGATGTTGAGGGGATCGAGTTATCCACACTGACCTCAAGATGTCTTGAAAGTGATTATACTCCAAAAAATTAATATATAAGTCTGCTAAAGCTTTAATTTAAGGCTTCGTTTGAGACGACTTTTTTACTGCTTTCTAAAACGGAGTTTTAGTACAAATTTTTTTTATTTTTGTACTAAAATTCCATTTTAGAAAGCAATAAAAAAACCGTCCCAAACGAAGCCTAAGTCACCAAAAACTTCTCAAGCTTAATATTGCATGCATACCCTAAGCTTAGAGCTGCCTAAAAGAAATTCCCTTCTTAACTACAAGTAGAAATAACAGGCATCATGAATAAGATGTGGACCATGTTGATGCTTCAAGGCAACATGAAATATATAAATTAAGACTGAGGACGCCTAAGATTATTCTAATTCTTTATCGATGATTGATTAATATATAATTTCCTCATTGTAAGAATAGTATAAGCTGTTAACATCTCCTTTTTTTTTTTAATAAAAATAAATTTTAAAAAAGAATTTCCTTATTATTCAGTTATATGTAATAATTAAATCATAATATTAAAAAAAAAAAAACTTTTATCAAATATTTATTTCTAACTATATTTAAATAAATTTTATCATTTTAGTAAATATGTATTTGAGCACCGAAGAAAAAAAAAAGAGCCGTTATTAAATTATCTCATATTCATGCAAAGTGGCCTATCAATGCATATGTTTTATAACATTAGAAACCCAATAAACCATTCAAAAGCTATTCCACTTCCATGAGAAAGTACCATATGTGCATTATACGACAACTATTCCTATCTTTTGGCCATCTCATGACGAGCAATTCCAAATTATGATTTATTTTTTATTTTTGGCTTTAAGCACTCTAATTATTTTAATTAAAGCAGAAGATAGTGGGCATTTCCTTTTAATTTCACACTGATAAAGCTGTCACTGTAGCTGGTCATGGAACCAACTGGCTCAAAAGACAACAAATCCACTAAAAATTCAAGCTTGTAAACGCTTGGAATCTATCTGTTTTTATAATCCATCAGTATGTGATTATAATCTATGCTTTTCAAATTAAGTTTAGATGCTCCCAATGATGTCTTTTGGGTTTAGTGAATTTAAATTTAATAATTTAGCACTTAGTAATATATGAATCGTGGTTGTGATCTTTATTACTTAACATTTATTTTGGAGAACAATAATAGTATACTCATGCATGCATTCATAGATGGTTAATAGATCACAATTGGAAAAGTCGAGTCACTTGAACCTTTGAAATGAAGGCTCACTCAATAGAACCACCTTGGAGAAGCATGCTTTCAAAAAAATTTGACATCATCTAGAGAATTTATCAGCTTGCCTGTCTCATCTTTAGCCCATCAAGGAGTTTGCCACCCCTACAACTCAAATAAACTTACCACTCATATCAAAACAACCCAAGGTTTCATCGACAAGATCTTCAGAGTACCCAAAGGGCTCATCGATAGTAGTCCTTCCTGACCTACACATTTGTCCACCAACTTGCCCATAAATATTCGGCACAAGGAAAGTAGGTCCAAGACCAAAAAGCAACGACCATTCCCAGCGCCTATTAAAGAAAGGCACTTATCCAAAGCTTATTATAGTACTCTTTAACTTTTTTTGGTACAGCCTTTTTTGTAGTACTCTGATCCGTACAAATAAAAGATGAAGAGATATATTTTGGATTTTATAGCACGTTTTATGAGCATGGCTAAGCCAATGAGAAGCTTTCTCCTAAATCATTTTTCTTCTTCCTGCCATAGTCACCACATGTTTTAAGTTTCAATCTCTTAAATTTGCGTGCTAGTACGATCATATATCACCCATAGATAAATTTGAATCCAACAATAATCTTATCTCAATATTGATAGCTACCAAACACTTCTAAACATAAATATCAATCTATGAATTATTATATATGTTGAATTATTTCCAAAGCATTGCAAATAATTTAAGTAGGGTAGTTGCATGCTTAATTTTAAATAATAGATGCCAGCGAATCAAATAGTGCGTCGGTATTCTGAACAAGTAAAAATTTAGCTATATTTTAAGAAGGCTGGGTGGAATGTCACGTGAACTATTTACTCAATATTATTTTTTATACTTTTGAACTGACGCTTGATTCTATTGACGACTTATTAATTAGATTGTGCAGAGCAAATCATTAAAAAAAAACCATACAAAAATTTAGTGGAAGTCTCAAGAGCAGAATATATCATTATGAACATTTTAATAGAGGCCTCTTAAGCATAATCTAATTAGTATAAGCCCACAATGACATCCAAAAGGAAAACCAAAATAGTTACGAAGCACAAAATATAATGCTCGAAAGCCATCAATATGCCAAATGAAGATTTTGCAACACAATTATCAGCATCACATATAGAAAGAAAGAAGCTCTTAACCACCACGGAGGAAATCCATACTCAATTAAATCCAACAAAATAAAATCTTAGCAAATGAAGTGAAATGTTATAAGGCATTTTAGAGTGAAGCAACGTACAATACGGGTGTCAATTTCGGGTCACGGGGCGGGTTCAGGTCGAACCCGAAACTGACCCGGCACTATTCGGGTCAACCCGAACCCTACCCATTTTTGAAAACGGGTCAGTTTTTCTGACCTGAACCCGACCCGCTTCGGGTCCGGGTCAACCCAACACGACCCGAATGACCCGTTTCCAACAAAAAAATTGCTAGTTTTCGGGTCAAAACGGGTCTATCTCCTCTTTTCGGGTCAAAAACGGATCTGTCTCCTCTTTTTTGGGTAAAAAACGAGTCAATCTCGGGTTTCCGGGTCAAAATTGGGTTTTCAGGTCAAAATCGGGTCAAAGGGTTAACCCGAACCCGACCCGATTTTTGAAACGAGTCGAAATGTTAAACCCGAACCCAACCCGTTTCGGGTTCGGGTTGACTCGAACCCGAAATTTTTTGGTCAAGTTTGAGTCGGGTTTTCGGGTCGTGTCAAATATTGATGCCCCTAGTACAACTTCCATGACATGTGCATGTTACCTAGATTGAGCCGGCATGCAAGGCTCGTCGTTTGTCCGTGTCATTCCGCCAGCAAAACTTCTCGCGCGATCTCTTGCTTGTTGAAATTTTCTGCCTGCGATTTCCTTCCCACAACACTTTGTCGTGCGATCTCCCCACCTGCAAAACTCTGCCCTCGAAACTCCTCCCCGTAAAACTCCTTCCCGTGACTCGTTGAGCTTGTTAATGAGTTGAGCCCGAGCTAGCTCGTGAGTCAACTTGACTCGGTTAATCCCTAGTTTGTGATGCAGCAAAGCCATGTGGGAATAATAATTAGTAGGGTATTATTATGTCCATCTAGCTAGTGCTAGCTGGAACAATCAAATGTCTTTAATTATCAAAGGAATCCACCAATTAAAGCCATTGTAAGTGCTAAATCTAATGAGTGTAAAATTCTATCCCCCACTTGTAATATATTTTTTAAGGTTTCTCTTTGGAGCTTTGCACATGTGCATGTTACCTAATTCCAGCTCCTAAGTTCCACTTTCATGAATAAGGTAGAAAGCGAATGTGTTTGGATAATGTTATTTCGACTTTGTGAGAAGTTTTTCTGATATTAGAATGATTTAAATAAAGGAAACAAGTGGCAGCGTGCGCTTTGTAAGTTGGCCTACATAGAGGGGTATGAGAATGACAAGCGAGCTTTGAATTTTTGGCTTCTTGCTAATATGGATGTGGCTTTTGTTTTGGCTTGATAGAATCGGAGGATAGAAATAAATTATATTTCATTATTTCTTATTTTATTTTGATATAATGTATTTATAATGTTTTTTTTTTTTAAATTATCATTTATGTTAACTTATTTAAAACAAAAATATATGTTTTCAAGCACATATTTTATTATGATTTGATCACTAAGGTCAAATATATATAAATATAAGAAATTGAGTGTTCAATATATGAGTAAATAAAAATTATGTTATATGTATGTAAATTCTTGAGTTATTCCAAAGCCATACTATCAATTGTGATTGAAAGATGGAGTGAAGCAATTAAAAAGAATGGAGATTTTGGTAGACAATGTCTTAGAATATTATTAAATTTTAGTATTGATACGCCACCAGAAATTGTCTTGAACGAGAATGAATCTCGAGTCATATTTAAGTTAAAAACTTCTTAATATAAATTTGGGACTATCCAAACTCTAATTTTAGCAAACTAATAGTCAAATTGTACATCCCAAAAAGACGAACTCAATGACACCAAAATTATTCAAATTTGCCAAATTGACCCAAATCAAGGGACAAAAGCACATTTAAATGGTTCAAAACATAAATTGAATAACAAATTAACATCCAAATATCTCATGCTTATAGTAGAATCGACCGACCCAACGAGATGAATCCAATGAGCCTAAGATCGCTTAACTCCAATATTATTAAGATACTTAAATACATAATGAATGCTCTATGATTTGGGGAATCAATATGTGTCGTCTGATTGAGCACTACGAAATTACTGGAGCCTTCTCCATGTTTACGAGGCATGTCACTCTAAGAAATCTATAAACAGGCTCAGCTCTTTTTATGTGGGGGGCACTTTTGGTTGGAGATTGGAGAGTGCTATAAGGCCTCAAGGATCCTAGAATCTACCCTGAGCACCACTATCAGTGAACTTCTATCGACCACTACCAAGCCATCACCTGACCTCTGATAGTCAACAGGCCAACTTCTATCGTATACCCTATCTGATCGCCCACTATGGCTTGACTACCATCCGTCTATCTATCGTAATAGGACCTCGACCTAATTGTCAGCCATCATCGAACCACCGCTAATTCACCAATCACCATCAGACCTCCAACTAGCCATCGATCACCGTCGAACCTTTGCCCAGCCACTGAATGCATTCAGACCACCACTCGACTACCATCGACATGTTAAATCAAAAGACGTTGCCTGCCAACTATGTTCCGTCCATCCCCTGTTGCCCACCACCTACAGTCCCTTTGATCTCCATCTCCCATTAGATATTGTCCACTTCAACCTTTTTTCTCCACCGACTACTATATCTCCAACCACCGACTACTATACGTCACCAGAAATTGCCTTGAACGAGAATGAATCTCGAGTCATATTTAAGTTAAAAACTTCTTAATATAAATTTGGGACTATCCAAACTCTAATTTTAGCAAACTAATAGTCAAATTGTACATCCCAAAAAGACGAACCCAATGACACCAAAATTTTTCAAATTTGCCAAATGGACCTAAATCAAGGGACAAAAGCACATTTAAATGGTTCAAAACATAAATTGAATAACAAATTAACATCCAAATATCTCATGCTTATAGTAGAATCGACCGACCCAACGAGATGAATCCAATGAGCCTAAGATCGCTTAACTCCAATATTATTAAGATACTTAAATACATAATGAATGCTCTATGATTTGGGGAATCAATATGTGTCGTCTGATTGAGCACTACGAAATTACTGGAGCCTTCTCCATGTTTACGAGGCATGTCACTCTAAGAAATCTATAAACAGGCTCAGCTCTTTTTATGTGGGGGGCCCTTTTGGTTGGAGATTGGAGAGTGCTATAAGGCCTCAAGGATCCTAGAGTCTACCCTGAGCACCACTATCAGTGAACTTCTATCGACCACTACCAAGCCATCACCTGACCTCTGATAGTCAACAGGCCAACTTCTATCGTATACCCTATCTGATCGCCCACTATGGCTTGACTACCACCCGTCTATCTATCGTAATAGGACCTCGACCTAATTGTCAGCCATCATCGAACCACCGCTAATTCACCAATCACCGTCAGACCTCCAATTAGACATCGATCACCGTCGAACCTTTGCCCAGCCACTGAATGCATTCAGACCACCACTCGACTACCATCGACATGTTAAATCAAAAGACGTTGCCTGCCGACTATGTTCCGTCCATCCCCTGTTGCCCACCACCTACAGTCCCTTTGATCTCCATCTCCCATTAGATATTGTCCACTTCAACCTTTTTTCTCCACCGACTACTATATCTCCAACCTCCATTGCCCGAAAAATATGGTCCCTCCTATATATGTCTTCCACTAACTATGATCGACTTCGACCACAGTCGCTCACCAACTACATTCCCTACGACCACTGTCGCATATCGACTATGGTCCCTCCAACCTCCATCGCCCGCCAACTATGACCCCTCCAACCTCCATCGCCCGCCGACTATGGCCCCATCGACTATCGTTACCCAACGACTATGGTCCCTCCAACCAATATGAATCTTTTGATTGGGCACTCCAAACTTATCCTGAATCTTCTTCATATTTTTTGGGCACATCACTCTAAAAAATCTATAAATAGGCTCCTACTCTCTTTGTATGGCATGCATTTTTGCTGGAGATTGGAGAAGGCTCTAAGGCTTTAAGGATCCTAAAGGTCTAAGGTGACTAAGAGAGAACCATGAGAATGAGTTTGTCCTTTTATCTAGTACACTGAGATGAACTTATTCAAATTATGAAGAATGTATATAATATTTTAACATGGAGAATAATTGATATTAAAGTTGCTTGGAACTTGTTGAATTCATAGTGGAAGCTCATTCCATCAAGCAAAATATAATTAAAATTATAATAATCTTATTGAAGCTAATCAGTCAAGAATTCCTTAAACCACTAGTCACTATCTTTATTAGCGAGGTTGATTGGATCTTGAATATATCAATGGTCTAAAAGTTGAATAAAAAATGGATGATGAGCATTGAAGTCGCAAACATAAAATCATCATATTCTAAAGATGGGTACCCTCAAGGTCGACCCACTAGTTGACTCAATGATAAAAAAATTTAATCATGTTCTATTAATGCTTTCTATGATCTCCATCAAAATAAAATGCATGATAACAACTATAAGAATACATCCTTCATCAACAATGAGGTCTATATTGCTATAATGTGATGACATATAGCCTAAAATTTGCTAAGGAACTAGTAAAAGGATGATGGATCTAGACTTCATAAATAAAAAAAGTTATAACAATAAGGTGTACATAATTGACCTCCAAGTGAAGCAAGAATTACTAGAGAAACACATTCAAGACTTGTAATATACCTTCACCATCTTGAAAATATATAATAATATGTGCAGTTTGAATCTCTAAAGTGTAGCTCTAATACAATTTAGGTAAACTCCTTGGGTTTCTTCACAACCCAATGGGTATCAACATCAATCTCAATAAGATAAAGGTAAAGGTGATGTTAGAGATGTTGTCACCCAAGACTATGAACGACATGTAATAATTCATTGGGTAACTTATTGGGCACAATTTACTCATCTTTATATTGACCAAAAAATGTTGTCCCATCCTTAAAGTGACAAGTACTACGAAGATATTAGCATAGAATGAGGAGTGAGAAGCTGGCTTTTAGTAACTCAAACTACTCATTTTTGTTCCATCACTAATTAAAACCCAAAGGATAAGAGAAGACTAGTTACTATACCACATAGTAAATAGGATTCCATTAGCTTCATACTTATCTCAAAGAAGAGAATAAGTAATAGAAAATTGATGTGAGTTGAGGAGCCCATAAAGAAGAGATATTCTAACGACTAAAGTTTAGAGTAGTAAGAACGTTAAGAAGATGTAAAGATAAAGGACTAAGGGTAAAGGTGTAGAATAAAATTTAATTTGATATTTATGTTTTAGTTAAAATTTGTAGGACACTAGTTATGACAATTTTGAATTATAATAGAAATTAGAAAGTGAAAATATAAAAATTAATTTTTTTTTTAAAATTTGAATTTTAGATTTTCAAATCGTAGAGGGAATGATTTATTTATTATGTGTACATAGTAATTTGAATAAATTAATTCAAATTAAACATAGGCCCATATTTAGTTATCCAACCATGGCGAGGAGTGGGCAGTTAGGGGAAGTTACATATTCTCTCTCTTACACTAATATATTTGACCATACCTCTAACCTTTTCCTTCCTATTAAGAAAGTCAAATGTAATGCGTGGAATTATTAAAGCATAATGGAATAAAGAGAAAATGTTTTTTATTTGTATTTGTGATTTTTTTCTTTTTTGCCAAAAATAGAAAGCTCGAAAGTTTGTGTTGGTCATTAAACCTCTTAGAACTGTCTCAAGGCTAACCAAGAGTGGGAGGAATTGGTTTTTTTTTAACTTCTTAGATTTTTGAAAACATTTTTAAATAATTAAATCAATGATCCTGAAATATGCAGTTGTTTAAAGTAATGATTATCACAGGATTTTTCAACCACAAAACTTTAAATGCAAAAAAAATACAAGAAAAATAAATAACAAATGAAGAACACAAAATTTTGTAGTGGTTTGATCAAACTTGACCTACATCCAATTCCTGGAGACTCCTCTAGGTATTACACAAAATAAAAGTGACTCTCATTTTTCCCCCACAGCAAGTCAGAGAAGCCCTTATAAACTCTCTTCCACCAACCCGATGTGATATAAAACTATCAGCTTTTATACTCTCCAAGTGATAAAAGCATACTTTCACACCCTTTTTCACCCTCCTGGTGAAGGCAGAATACACAGATCCAATGTTGAAGATCCTCTCCCAAGAGCCTCCAAAGAAAATGGGTAGAAACTTGAAGAAGACAAAGAGATCCTCACTTTGAGAAACCTTGCGAATCCTTCACAACTCCCCTTCACTAGATCTTTCACTCTTCACTCTTAAAATTTCTCCCAAACACACTCACAATGGTCACTCATCAAGAGAAATTCCCAACCAAAGGATTGTGAGATAATTTTTATGAGTTTATGCTAGTCTGGATTGATCAAAATCATTGAGCTTATTTAAAAATGGGGGCAAGTGTAATTTTATCTTTTTCATCCGAGTTGCCTAAGGATAATAAGAATTGATTGGGCTTGGGTCAACTCACCTGAGCCCTACCCAAGCCATTTTCTTAATACATAATGCTCCAAGCTCCAAGCTCCAAGCTCCCTCAAGGAGAAAAAGGCTAGCTTCTTCAGGCCTTAAATTAATTTATAAGATGCACTCTTCCTATATTAGCTAGGGTTAAAGCTCTATTCTTTCAAATTATTAAACTCACCAAGATAAACCCTCACCTTTAGTAAGGTGAGATACATGAAACCATCCTTGGAATGTCTTTGATATCACCTAGATTCATGTGTCATCCAAAATCCAAAATACAAGCGTAGGTGAGTGATGATATCTCAGTCTCCACTAGAGCTGGATGAGGGGCGGGATTGACTACTAGAAGCTTGCAAAACATGAAGGCAAGCTCTCCCAACTCTGAGAGATGTCATATGCTTAAATAGTAATGGAAATGGGCTTATCAATGGATTCTTTCATAAATTTAATGCTAACATTCTTACCACTTAGCTTGATCAAGATAATCCATTTGTTCAAGAGTTCCTAGGAAGAAGAATTAATTAGTACCATAAGTTTGTACATGGAAAAATTCTATTATGTATATACTTGTATTAATTCTCATATATTACATATTTAGCTCATAATTAACCATGGTTTTGTTGGGTCAAACTATGGTTAATTTGTTACAACATTTTATCTTTTTGGCTTAAGTAAGTTTAGCCTAATCTATATAGACTTCAAATAGATAGTTTGATCAATTTTGCTATTTTAACCCATCTAAATTGGTCAATAGGTTGAAATAATAAAAAAATGCTCCCCTAACATCTTGAACTACAATCACCTTAAATGATTAAGCTTACCTACTTGGGAAAATGTTTAACCTCATTTAAGTCCCAAACAATCATGTTGAGCTATTTTAATTAATTGATCACCTTATGAGGGTTAGAATTAGTTAAACTAGACTTTCTTCCCTTATGTGCTTCCAAAGAATCACTATAAAGGATTTTTATTAGTTTAGCTAATTAACTATGCTAAACCACCTCAGAATGTGGATGCTCTTTTTTAGGTAACATTGAGCCTTTTGACCAAATATGATCAAAGTAGGTGGATGAGATTTGTCTCATGCTTAAAATATCCTCTATAACTTTCATATCCAAGAAATTATGCCAATTTTATAGTTGAAGATGATTTTTCTCATTTGGCATATTTGAGCGCATATTCGTTAAATTTGTTCAAATGGACCGAATGGACACATCCATTGGTCAAAATTTTATCCAAAGACTTCTAATAACTTGAGGACATCTTATTAGGAATCTAAGATCTTTTGAATTAATTTTATTTTACAACTACTGATAGGGATTCATTATGATAAAATCAAGTAGTAAAGGTTCAATTATGTTTAAAACTTTTGGAAACACCCTATGGCGTGGTTTACTTTGACATGTTATTTTAATTTTATCAAATTGATCCAAGGAAATCAATTAAAGTTGAATATAGAAAATTCTCCCTAATAAATTGATTAATTTTTAGGTTAAATGACTATTGTCATTTTTAATGCCAACAAGCATGATGACTTAAGGAAGCAAATTGATGAACTCTTTAGAAAAGGCATTTTTCGAGAACTTCATAGCCCATGAGCTATCACTGCATTACTAACAATTAAGAAGTACAAATCATAGAGAATGTATATTGATATAAAAGTTATCAAAAAGATCACCATCAAGTATAGATTTCCTCAATATAATCCTAATCTAATGCTATATCAAATATCTGGAGCCACTTAAATTATAAATAGATCATATGAGTGGTTACCATTAGATTAGGATTATATTGAGCCTTTAAGGAAAGGTTGTATTAAAAATCCTAGATGAAGTATATGAATGGCTTATGATGTCCTTTAGATTTTTAAATACTCCAAGTACATTCATCAAGATCATGAACACTATTAAAATCATTCATTGACATATTCTTAATGAGTTACATTATTGTCATCATCATATACATGTTAGATAGAGACCACTATCTCCATGGCCCTTAAGTTAATTTTGGACAATGTGAGAAAGGAAATGTTATACTTGAATCTAAAAAAGTTATGAGGCAAAAAGTCATATTATTAGGTTTTTTACTAAGTAATTCTGGACTTTCATATTAAACTAACAAAGTTAAAGACATCACTAATTGGACAACTCCAAATTTATTCATTGATATTAGTAGTTTTCATGAACTGGCTATATTTTACAAGAAGTTTATTAAACAATTCAGCACCAAAGTTGCTACATTTATTGACATTTTAAAGAATTTTTTTAAAGGGGAATACTAGTGCTTTCTTTTGATAATATTTAAGTTTGTCATAACTGCACTCCCTATTTCAATATTGCCTTATTTTATTAATGAATTTGAAGTTACATTTTAATGCCTTAGGGTTTTAAATGCATGGATACACTCCTCTTTCCTTCTTCCTGACAAAGACGAAATGCACCCTAAAAGCTCTATCTTGCATTAGGGAGTTGAGGTTCTCCTACACCACCCTACTTTTCTTTTGTTCATAGGGGGTCTCCAACCATGTGAAAAGCCACACAATCGCAACTGCACGATTTTCTCACCACCTGGAGTAGAGTTATATGGATTTCATTATTTATGACTGACACTCCTTCCAATCTCGAAGCAATGTGGTTTGAGTTAAGAAAATCATCATATAGCCTTCTTTTGTGAAACATTGAATGATGCTAGATATAGATATTCAACCTGTGGTGAAAATTTCTATGTTATCATTCAATCCCTTGAGCATTAGAGGTATTATTTACTACATAAGAAATTCATTTTACATACATACAATCAAGTCTTGAATTTATCAATACAAACAAAAAATTAAGTCATAGAGCATGTAATGGGTAGAGTTTATACAAGATTATAGTTTACATATCAAGCATACATCCAATGTTGTGAATAAGCCAGTAGATGTAGATTATTTATCAAGAGAATCATTGTCCATTATATCTTTATAGCCTCAAATTCTTTGCTTCGACTAACTTAGGGAAGCTTATCTTTCATACCTTAATTTTCATGTTATATATCATGAGCATAATGATCCCATACCTTTGATGTGTTCCTCTCTAATTATTGATGGATAATTGTATGAGAGTAATAGTTCTACATCCCTCGAATTATTCTAGATAGAGATATTCAACACTGAATGATGCTAGATAGAGATATTCAACACGTGGTAAAAATTTCTATGCGATCATTCAACCCCTTAGGCATTTGAGGTATTATTTACTACATAAGAAGTTCATTTTACATACATACCATTATGTCCATAAATTTATCAATACAAATAAAAAAATAAGTCATAGAGAATGTAATGGATAGAGTTTCTACAAGATTTTAGATTAGCTATCAAGCATACATCTAATGTTTTGAATAAGCTAGTAAATATAGATGATTTATCTAGAGAAGCATATCTTTCATACCTTGATTTCCATGTTATATATCATGACTATAATGACCCCATACTTTTGATAAGTTTTTTTTTTAAAAATTATTGATGGATAATTGTATGAGAGTAATAGTTCTACATTCCTCAAACATTTTTTAGAAATTCCTAATTTGGTGTTGCATTCAAGAGGAATAATAGTGTATTTAGAAAGGAACAAGATAGCCAATTTAATTCAGAATAATTCTTACTAGCCCTCCATCAAGAAGGATATGGACAAGATTATTGTAGGGTGCTTCACTTGCAAATAGGCTCAAGTACCAAGACAAAAGGCAAGAAATATATTCTTTTTCCCTTTGCACTATAAACCCAAAGAGGACCTATTTATGGACTTTGTTTTGAATTTCTTATGCCATATAAGGAGTTGATAATATTTATGTGGTGGTGGATGGATTCTTCAAGATGACACTTTTTTTATCTTGTAATAAAAAATAATGATGTGTCACATATTATAAGGATATTATTTAAGGAGATAATAAGATTACATGATTTTTCTAATAATGTTGTGATGAATAGAGATGCTAGATTTATTTTTTATATATATTTTTTAAAAAAATCATATTAAAACTAATGGATATTAAGCTTAAATTTTCTTCATCATTTCACCCATAAACAGATGAGTAAATAGAAGTAGTCAATAGTTCTAAAGAAATTTATTGAGTTGCTAGTAGGGAAGAGCATAGGAAATTGGATTTTTCACTTAGCCACTTCACAATTTTTCTATATAGTATAATTTCAAAAATAAACATAAAATCACCTTTTGAGATAGTATGTGGTTATAATTACAAAAGATTACATGATATTGCTAACATTCTTACACATATTTTTAGATTCAACATTTACTTTTGCTAAACATTTTGCTAGCTTGCATAAAAATGTGAAGAAAAAAATTGAATAAAGTGACATTAAGTTTGTTTAATCTATGAATAAAATGAGTTTTTAAAAAAAGTATAAAATGGTGATTATATAATTATTTGCATCAAACATGGAAGAAACACCTTCAAGTTCAATAAAATCTATACAAGGACTTGTGGAGCATTTAAAATTTGTAAAAAGAATTGTTATATACATACATATAAATCTTATATTGAATATTGAATATTTACTAACATTTCAACAAAATTTGTTATATAAAAATTTGAGCTTACCCTATTGTAAATGGAGCAAGCCATCAAATGCAAGTGGACATTCAACCAAACATCCAAGAAGTTGAGTGCATACTTATGGATGAACCACCAACAAATGACATTGGAGAGCACAGATTGCTAGGGAGATGGAAGGATAAGCCAGTGACGATACATGGCTTACTATGACCGATTTGGAGAAGATTGAACTTAATATTATGGATGATTACTTAGATTTCAACTCCTTAGAAAAGAATTTTTGAAGTCAAAGAAATGATGCAGCGCAAGAAGCTCCATGTGCTGATGTGCTGCATCACTCCGCCACTATACACTTACACAATCATTATTAATTTGAACTCATTTACCCTCCCTCCTATATGAATTCTCTCTTATTTGCCTCCATAGTTGGCAAAGATCCCATCATTATAGTACATAAATTTTGTGAGTAACCTCACCACCTCATTTGATCTCATCTTTGTTGTAACTACCCCTTTATTATTCATTATTGACTTGATTGTCTAACTATACTGCTCCACTTTGTAGATGATGATATATGAAATTGCAATCAAATGTTCATCAAATTTGAGAAGACAGAGAGTTAGATTGATTCAAATTACTGCTATAAAATTTCATTTAATCTGGGTCTAACAAAATTTGATTTGAATCTATTTCTAAAATATACTAATCAATTAGGGTCAGATTGGTTCTCTTGTTTTCTTAGATCAGAGCTAAGCTTGAGTTGAAGGACCGTTAGCCCGGAGGCGGTTTGAAAGGTCCCAACCCACCCTAACTTCCCTTTTCTCGATAAAGGAAAGAAATCGCAAAAGAAACTTTTGCTCGTCAGTGCTCTGCTCTTATATCAGAAAGAGGATGGAGCCGCCAATAGTGCTTTCCCTAACCAACTCGTCTCTGTCTTTCCTTTCCCTTATCTCCTTCTCCACAATTTGCTGCTCATCCACTGCATGAAAAGCTATGCAGATGGAAAGCTCGTCAGCTTCTTCGCGTGTCGAGTCTTTTCCAATCGGGCTTAGAGTTCTTGTTGTCGATGACGACCTAACATGGTTGAAAATTCTGGAAAAGATGCTCCGGAAATGCTCTTATGATGGTAATTTCTCAAAAGCTTGTATTCTTTTGTATTTTCCATTTTTTCTATGTTGGGTTTGCTATAGTTTGTACCAAATAAGGAGCTTAGGTATTCGTTTTAGTTTGATGAAGGATTGGTGTTTGCTGTAATGTCAAGTAGTTTAATTTTTCTTTTTCATCGATCCTCCTTGCTATGCATTATTAAAGGAGTGATATTTATTTTCTTTATATGATGATTGTGAAACTTTAAACATAGTTTTATCAATGGAGGGAGAAACTTGCCCTGTTAAAGTCATTAGAGCTAGTAGATTTTTGTTTGTTTGTTTATTTAATGAACTAGCGGAAGTTTGTATTCTGTCACTTTAATGCTTTGTTGAAATACTCCCCTTAATTTACGTAGTATCTGTAGCGTTTTCTTTAAGGTTGATGTAAGAAACTTTGAACTATTTTTCTAAGTCATGTGGAGAAAGGCTTCATCTGGCATTTTTTTTCTTAGCTGGCTTGATTTCCATAACTCTATATATGCTATGAAATGTTCAGTAAAAGCACTCCATTGCATCTGATCCTATTTCACTGATTCACGATTGAACAATACCTTCTCTAACTTTGGAGAAAGCAGCAATTTGTAATTTAAGATTGTAATATTGGATTTTTTTTTACCAGATAAGGCCCCGTGAATTTTCCATTTTTGGGATTTCCATGCTAAAAATCTGTTTTGTACTTTTCCTGATTATCTACGGTGTTTATCTCAAGCTGAGATATAGAATTTATTCTCTCCCTATCAACATAATTATCTTGCACGCAACATGATCATAAAAATATATACTTGCAAAACTTCTATTACATCTCTTTTAGAGTAGAGCAATAGCACAACAGCGAAACAATATTTTTAAACAAAGCCAAAATTTCAACTAACAAGTTAAAATCTAACTTTTTAATTTTCACATTTAGTCCATGTCTTTATGAGCAAGAAGAATGCAGAATTCCGATTTCTTATCTCTATGAAATTCCAATCACAATTTTTCTCCTTGAAGGGAATGGGCCAATATTACACTGTGACAGTAGAAGAATCACCTTTTAGTTACAAAAGTAAGACAAGTTATCCAGGTTAATATTTTGTTTTGCATTCAAGTTGAACAAGATGTGGGAATTTTTTTATTTGGGCAGTGTTAAGATGTTCCATCTAGCATAATTTGTACTTCAATTTTTTGTTGCTTTTCCTTCGAAAATACTTTGAATCAACTTCCTTTGACTTGATGTTAGCATATAAATGTGTGTAATTGTTATGTGTCCATGTGTGTGTTACCTTTAATCTGATGAGTTCTTTTTTTAATCCAATTTGCTCTATGATTACAAATGCGTAGTTTTCAGCAATATTTTCTTGATTGATGGGTTCTAGTTGTACCCTACAATGCAAATGCGAATAAATGTCCATAATTTTTGTTTCTGAAAATACAGAGAAATTATTATACTTCTTGCAAAAAAAAAAAAAAGGAAAAAGAATGTAGAAGCTAAGAACTAAATGTGATGGTTATCTGTGGACTACATGAAAGCTTGAATTCCGTAACTGTATCTTATTCATAATGAACTCAAAGTTTCTTCATCCACTGAAAAAGATCTTCTATATTTACTATTTAGGAGATCTCTATAGGAACTCTCTGGATTATCATCAAGCTTTTCTTAGTTCAAAACATGTGTGGACACTCTTTGTTTGAAAGGTTGAATGAATGCAAGAATGGAAAAGTTAAAGGGTTGAGTGAGGGCAAAAGCTTTAACGCAGGCATTAAACAAGAAGCTTTAGTGACATTACTTGGATTTCAACTAGATATATCTCGTAGTAATTAAAAGCAAAAATATTTAAGGGAGATGGAAGAAGGAAAAATAAAACACAAAAGAGAAAAAAAATATTGATTTGAGCAGTTATGAATTTTGTGGTTCGGCTATTTTCGATGACCTGACTTGGGAACTCTTTCTTGTTTCAAGTAGAAGGTTGATCTGATTTTAAATTTGTTATTGTTCATAGCCTATTATGAGAATCTAGCGGAAGTTTGTCTTATGTTTCCTCTTCTCCTTGTAACAGAAAATGCCTTGTTCTCATGTCTTTTAAATGACTGTTAATGAATTATGTTTATTTATTTCACCTAAATATCAGAAAACACATCTAATCTTGTGATTACAGATTGAACATTCTAAATTTTATTTATGAAGATCTAGGAAAATAATCAAGAAATTTAACCCATGTATAAGGTCAACCTTTGTTGTGCAAAGTAAAGTACAATAATTTTCTGCTAATTTAGTGATCACTATTCCTTTAATAATGCAGTTACTACGTGCTGCAAAGCAAGAGCTGCTCTTGATCTTCTACGTGAAAGGAAAGATAGATTTGACATTGTAATCAGTGATGTTAATATGCCCGACATGGATGGTTTCAAGCTTCTCGAGCACGTTGGACTTGAGATGGATTTACCAGTTATAAGTTAGTTCTAACTATCCTCATTTTTCTCCACTTTTATATTTATAAAATCCTTTAATCTAACAAAAATTTATCTATGGGAATTACATCTCTGTCCCTGTGCAGTGATGTCGGTAGATGGTGAAACAAGTAGGGTTATGAAAGGTGTTCAACATGGTGCCTGTGATTACCTTCTTAAGCCCATCAGAATGAAAGAGTTAAGGAACATATGGCAACATGTTTATAGAAAGAGAGTACATGAGGTGAAAGATATGGAGTTTCATGATATCAATGATGATATTCATATCCTAAGAAGTGGGTTTGAAAATTTTGATGACAGACTATTTATGAGTACATCCGAGATGATCTCTTTAAGGAAACGAAAAGATGTGGACACAAGAGATTTTAGTGATCAAGATCTTTATGATTCTGCAACGGTGAAGAAAGCCAGAGTGGTTTGGTCTGTTGAGCTTCATCAAAAATTTGTAAATGCTGTGGATCAGATTGGTTTTGATAGTGCGTAACTTTTCGCTGGTGCCATCAGAAGTTCATTACTTGTTCATATTTATGTGTTCATTAACATTTATTTAATATGTATGGATTTTCATTTTCTCATTAGTTAAGTCTGTTGAAATATTTTCAATTAATCTATAATGTGCTTTTTAAGCTTCCGTTTAATATTTCTGAAAATTCATATTTATCATTTTGCAGAAGTTGGTCCAAAAAAAATACTTGATTTGATGAATGTGCCTGGGTTAACAAGAGAAAACATTGCGAGCCACTTACAGGTACCCCTCCCCATGTATTTGAGCCTCCAAGTTAGTAGTATAAAAGTTCAAAATAAAATAATGTGAAGAAACTGCAAGCCGGACAGAATACAATCATTTCAATTTGCTTTTCAACTGGCATAGATACATGACATAATTTTTTCGTAGTATGTTCTTTTGACAATGGATATGACATTGTTGCGATTCTCAAAGTTTTTGTTTGTCAAATGCACAAAATGTTTGTGTTATTAGGATTAATCTAAAAGTTGACATTTTGTTAATTTTAGTTTCTTTTTTTTGCTTAGAATTATAGGGGTAAGTACGTACATCAGCAGATGTTGCCCAATTATAAATGTTTTTTTTTGCGCATGGATCCTTACTTGGATCCCTGTCCTACCATTGACAAGAACATTCTTTGATATCTTCCTTAGCTTTTTGGCTACATATGATCTCATTCCTCTATTTTTGAGCTGCCTGCGACACTTACATTTATTTTTATTTTTTTGATAAAACCCACAAAAGGGGCCTACGTACTTATATAA
The DNA here is from genome assembly GCA_016618105.1 of Dendrobium huoshanense. NCBI lineage: Eukaryota > Viridiplantae > Streptophyta > Magnoliopsida > Asparagales > Orchidaceae > Dendrobium > Dendrobium huoshanense. Next base: position 22,660,947 of record CM028358.1, read on the forward strand.
AGCAAAGTTACAAGTCCTTAATGAATTCCTCTAAATATAACATTTAAAGCAAAACCTACCAGACTTAGATTCAATCTAAATACAAGATCAAGTAAAATAAAAGATCAATAAACCAAAAACAGAACCACAAGGGGAGCCAATAATCCACCCAGAGCGGCTAATTGGAAGCAACCAGTGCCAACACCAGTAGAGATCCGACAACCTAGTACCCTGCAAGAAAGAAATAACAAAGAAAAAGCAAAAAATAAAAGCCAAACAGAATCCAACCAACCAACAGAGACGGAACAAACCAACCACCACATAAGAATAAAAAACTCACCCAACCCCCGAAGCAAAGCCACAGCCTTCACAAACCCAAACAGCTAAGCTGAAAAAGAACCACAACCAACAACCCATCCATCATACCAAAACAGCCAAATCGAACCAACAAAGCCCAAGAAGAATTACTTCTTAGATTTTCATTTATGATGCTTACCACCTCCAAGAGAAGAGGCCTTGTCAACTATGCGACCCACATTCATATTATATCTTGCATGAAACTCATCTTTAGACCCAACAAAATCCTCTCCATCACCTCCACAAGGGGAAGAAACAAGCTCATCAAGCCAATCACATTGGGCCACACAAGAATCCCTTATTTTTAACCCCAGATGAGCTTTTAAAACATCATTAGATATAAGTGAAACCAAAATATCTATCAAAGGCAAACCCTCATTCGTAATCATAACATTAGGGGACAAAACCAGTCCCAAAGAAGCTACTCTACTAGAGACAACAACTACTCCACAAGAGGAGTCCTTCAAGCTATCATGAGACAAACCGTTATCAAGATTCATCAGAGCCTTCTCAATAATGTCAGGAAAGGCAACATGTGATAGATATAAACCGGCATCAACCACCTTGTTAATATCAAACAAACCCAAATTAACCACATGCATATTCTCATGACAAGTTTCAGGATCAATTCATTAATGAACCAACTCAACAACAACAGAAGAAACAACATATTTAACATCTCCAGCAACCATTAAATGAACATTATTATCAGCCCCCATAATTATATCCTCACCAGCCTTTTGAAATGAAGAAGCACAACAATTTCCATCTTTAATAACATTAGGAGCAAGAGAAGAAATTCCAACCAAATTAGAAAAAATAGAGCAGATATTCCCAACAACCGAAATAGCCATAGGAGGAACCACAGGGTCTAGTTCAACCGAAAGCCCAACATCGCTAGATATGAAAACCGCATTTTTCACATGGTCCTCACTAGCAACATCAGCATCATTGTGCAAAGCCAAATCCACACAACCATTGGCATGTCTAGTAGTAGGCTCATCACTAGAAGGAAAAACATTCACATTACCCGAGGAGGATTAGTATAGGGAAGATTAGAAAAATTGGGGTTTAAGATATAACAATCCATTTTCGAGTGACCAAGCGATTTGCAGTAAGAACAATATGAAGGAAATTCTTCCATAACCACTATCTGAACATATCCCAAATTTTCATGACCTTCCCACACCCGCTCAGGGAAGTGTTTGGTGAGATCTAATTCAACCAATCATGAGCTATAAAGGGCCGAGAGCCACACGAAGTGACATTATCAATTTTAAGAGGTCATCCAAATATTGAACCGAGACCATGAAGGATAGAGGGGAGAAGAGATGGGGTCTAAGGTTGAGAAATGAAACCCAAATCAAAATGATGGGGGATTCCACTTTAATATAAAATGTAGGAGACCATTTGAACACTTTCATAAAGGAATTCTTCACAAAGTAAGAATGGTGAGAAAACACCCTACAATAATAATCTAAATCATTAACTAGCTTAACCAATAGATGTTTTAGATTGAGGATGGTAACCAAGACTTCACCATTAAGCTTTAAATTAAAGAAGAATTTATGAATAGCTTCGATAGAAGTACGCCGAGCTGGAAATTTTCCCACCCAAGCGAACTTGAAAAGGGCAGCAAGTTATAAAATTTTATCATCTGAAATCCATAAAGATGGTAATCTACGGTGAGAAGTGATTTTGAGGTTAGGAAAAATCAAAGAAGAAGAATCACCAAATAAAGCATCACGGAAGGGATGAGAATAGCCCTTCCCATTCAAAAAGCAAGGATCCACAAGGATGTTAACCACCATCAACCGAAAAACTGACGACAAATCGAAGGGGAAAAACTGAAAAAGCAACAGAAAACCAGAGAAAAATGGAAAAGGGCACTTCTTTAAGGCACAAGTGTCGGAGAGCAAAACCGGTGACAAGGAGATCGGCTAGGGCGGAAACCCTAGCAAAGCGTTAGTCATGTCCCTTAACTATTTTTTCATACTCATATGAATTGATGTGCCTGCGACACTTACATTTTCTTTTTTTCTTTCATATCTGTGACACGTACATGATTTCTAGAATTAGTAGCTATTAGGGTTTTTTTTTTTTTTTGTTGCCTCGGGTATGACCGAGTGCACTATTGAGTAGCTCACGGGGCTTTTGTTCAAGTGAATTTTTCTTCCAATAGCCTTCTTTGCTGATAATTCCCGTAACTTATGTTCCAATCTCTTTTTCTCTTGTCCCTTCCTGTGGCTAATCAGTGCAACTCTATTTCTACCGGATGAATCTGCTTCCATGAGTCACCTGTGAATCTTCTATTTTGTATATGATTAAAGGGAAATTCTAATTAATTTCGTGATCATAAATAGGAATCATGGCCATGTATAAAAATTCAATTTGTTGCTACATAAAATTATTTTTTTTTGAATTTTAAATTCCTTCTGCCTAGGGTTTTAGTTTCTTGATCAAGTCAAAGGCTTAAATAATTTCGAGTATGGTTATCTCCTTATTCAAGGGTGGAATCTGGTGAATTATTACCCAAAGTAATTTTTGTTCTCTTTTATTTTTTTCTTCTTTGATATTTCATGCTTTTATGTCTAGTCAAGATTGATAAAATCTTGTTGTCCTACAAGTGCATGAATTTAAAAATGCATGTGTTGCATTCTTGATCCTTAATTTCTAGTAAATAGCTAAATTTTTTGTCTCCATAAAATTATCCATAACTTGGAAATGTTCTTTAAATATAATTTATTCAATTTTCAAATACTTGAATTTGTTAAAATACAATTAATGGTATTTGCTCAAATATTTTGAGAAAATGTTACTGTTTAAACTAATTCATCGTGGGCTATTATCAAACATAAACTTAGAGAATAATATTTATCATGCATTGCTTTTGTTGATATTGCGTCTATTGTTCAAAGTGATGGTGAAATTGATGAGGATATTATTAGTAGAATTCAAGTTGGATGGTTTAAGTTGAGGAATGCATCAAACTTGTGTGATAAAAAAGTACCCCTCAAACTTAAGGTAAAATTCTATAAGATGGTGGTGAGACATGCAATATTTTATGGTGCAGATTATTGGCCGTTAAAAGAGAAACATAGAATTAAGTTAAGTTTTGCAGAGATCGGGATGCTCAGGTGGATTAGCGGCGTCATTCTTAGAGATATAATGCGAAACGAGTACATATGTAAAAAGGTTGGAGTAGCTTCAATGGCTGATAATAATATAGAGAGTCTCCTTAGATGGTTTGGATACAAAACAACGGCCTTCCGATGATTAGGTTAGAAGAGTAGATGTATTGAATTTGACCTATGTTAACAAAGGTAGGGGTTCCCAAAAAATTTTTCAAATATCTTCAAAATATCCAAAGTTTTATTTCAAATATTCTAAAGCTCTACCCAAAATTCCAAAAAAATCCCAAATATTCCAAAGCTCCATCCAAATATCCACAAAAATCCAAAAATCTCCAAACCCAAATTCCATATATTTAAAAATGAAATCAATCCATCAACACACTTAAAGCAAAATCTATCCACCCTCCGCAACAGTCTGTCGGGGTGGACAAATTCAAATAAACTCTAGCTCACAAAGAGCCAAATGCCTAGTCGAAAATATCACTAGGATCCATTCTCAAACAATCTCTTGCCAGTAAGGACGTGGTACGTGTCCTCTAACCGGCAGTTTCGCCGCCAAATGGCACTGCAGGTAAACGGTTATGACCCGGGGCCCTCTGAACCGAGTGGTTTCGCCGCCAAATGGCACCACAGATAGCGGTTATGGCCAGAGCCAATACGCTCTATAATGGCGTTAAATCCTTGAGATATGAATCAATAGGATATGATCGATAGGGTACAAAGCCCTTTGTTAGCTAAGGTGGATTCAAATTTGTCCCCTTAGACAAACATCCACCCCCGGTCTACAAGGTCCCCTTGGACGAAGCAACCCATGGCTGCCGACAAGGATCCTTCTGTCAGGTTGGGTCGACTACCTCCTCTGACTAAGTAGACCAGGGACCACGATGGCCCGGGACGATGGAACCATGGGATCTTGATCGGGTCTATCATTCATTCCCCCACCATCCGCTTTAAGTACGAGATGGTGAAAATTTCTATTTTAAATATCAAAAACCTTCAAATTCTCAAATATCAAACCTCCAAATTCCCAAATTCTCCAACTAGTTTTCAAACCCAATTCTCAAATTTCCAAATCCAAAATCATTGCTACTACTATATGTCAGATAACACGTATTCTATACGTATCTGATTGACTATAGGGGCTTGCGCCTATAGGAAACCAGAACTCAGATCATAAAGTCCTCACGAAATGAGGGCGAAATCTCTGGGTAGTGTCTTATCTACAAACACATCTACCTTCCAAAATTTACTCCGGAACTTTTTTGTTAAAACTCCCTCGCCGAATAAAAAAAAGAAATCGCGCGGCGGGGAGGCTGGGGCCGAATTTTCGGAGCCCACTGCAGTTTTCTTATTTCTTTGCAGCACTGCTCTCCTTCTTTGTTGTAGGTCGGCAATGATATCACAGGGATCAGATCAAGTTGGGTGAAAGGATTGCTGCCGTAAACGATTTCAAACGGGCTATGTCCCGTAGTTTGGTTGGTCGAATGTTTGAAGATGAATTCAATTTACGGTAGAATGAGATCCCAATGTTTAATATTCTTTCCAACAAAACACCGCAGCAAGTTGCCCAAGCTTTAGTTGTCTTTTTCTATTTTTCCATCCGTTTGGGGATGAGCTACCGAACTAAACTGGAGGCTAGTGCCGAGCATTCCCCATAAGGTCTGCCAAAAATGACTAAGGAACTTTATATCCCTATTTGAGGTGATAGTCTTGGGTATGCCATGGAGCCTAACAATCTCCCTGAAATAGAGATCGCCAATGTGGGTAGCATCAAGAGTATTGCTGCAAACTACAAAGTGAGCCATCTTCGAGAATATATCCACAACGACCATAATAGAATGTTTGTTTTGCTGGGTTCGGAGTAATCCCAAAACGAAATCCATACTCACATCCTCCCATGGGCCGAGGGGTACTGGTGGCGATAAATATAATATTGTGTTAGTAATAGGAGTCTTGGCCATCTTACAAATTCCACAACCTCTAACATATCAGAGTACATCTTTATGCATGGCGGGCCAATGGAACTTCTCCAATAATAATGCTAATGTCTTATCACACCCAAAGTGATCGGCGAGTCCGCCGTCATGACATTCGGAGATAAGAGCAAGTCTAATTGAACACCTAGGAATACATACGCAGGAATGAAAGAATAGAAATCCATTATGGATGTGAAACAGCTGATGGAAGCTGCTTTGACAAAGTTTCCACTCCGTTTGGAAGTTTGGATCAGTAGAGTATAGGCTTTTAGTAGTGTCAAAACCGATCACTTGGGTTTGTAATGTTTGTAGAAGGACATGGCATCTGCTTAGGGCGTCAGCTACCTGATTATGCTTGTCGGACTTATGTTTAAGAAGGAATTGAAAGGCGGCCAAGGACTCAAACCATGTTGCATGAGGTCCCCTTAATTTCTTCTTATTTTCTAAAAACTTCATGGCGGCATGGTCGGTGAATAGGATGAATTCCTTGCATAATAGATAGTGGCTCCAATGCTCTAAGGCTCGAACGATGGCATAAAATTTGTTATCATAGGTGGAGTATCGTTGCCGCACCTCATTTAGTTTTTCACTGAAAAAAACTACGGGCTAGAACTTGTCATAAATGTTGGAAGTGGGAGTGCATATCCGGGCTATAAACTAAGACATCATCAAAATAGACGATCACAAATGTATTCAAGAATGGCTGAAATATTTTGTTCATAAGGAACATAAATGTGTTTGGGGCGTTGGATAGGCCGAAAGGCATCATCAACCATTCATATAGCCCATCTTTAACCTTAAAGGCGGTCTTCCATTCATCGCCTCCCCTAACACGAATTTTATGGTACCCACTTCGCAAATCTATCTTTGAAAAGATGGCGGCTCCTTGCAGTTGATCGAACAAATCATCTTTATGTGGGATAGGAAAATGTTAGCGTATAGTATTTTTGTTGATGGCCCGACTATCAATGCACATCCTTTACGTATCGTCTTTTTTTGGTACCAAGAGTGCGGGGACTGTACATGGACTGTACACGGACTGACACTGGGTCTAATGAACCCTTTGGCAGTAATTCTTCCACTTAACGCCTTAATTCATTGTGTTCATCAGGCCTAAGCCGGTATGTGGGACGATTGGGAAAGGTAGCTCCTGGTAGCAGATCCATAGCGTGTTGCACATCCCGCATTGGTGGCAGCCCGGCCGGAAGCTCCTCCACCCACACGTCTCTGAATTCGCTGAGAATCTATTGAATTTTGGGTGGGTAGTCATGGCCTGGTTTGTTGGCTTCCATAAGCAGCAAGAAGAATCCTCCCTCAGCCTTTTTAATAGACCTTTGGCACTCAGTTTGATTGATCATCAGTTGGTCGCCAGTTACCCCCTCTAGATTATTGTCCAAAGGCATCAGCAAAAAGGACTCCCCTCCATGAACCAACGTATACGTATTGGAGGCTCCATCATGAAGAGTTTTTATGTCGTACTGCCACGGATGAGCCAGCACTAGATGGCAAGCATCCATCAGTAAAACGTCACACCAAGTTGGTCCTTGAATTTTCCAATAGAAAATTGGAAGAGACAACGTTTAGAAACCTTTTGCTTTGCCTCGTTAGATCCATGAAAGCTTGTATGGCCGAGGGTGAGCTTCTGTAAGCAACAGCAACTTCTCTACCAACATACAAGAAGCAATGTTCTCGCAACTGCCACTATCCACGATGACTTGGCACACCCGATCCTTGATGGTACACCTTGTTCGGAAGAGATTGTGTCGTTGGACCCGCTCTTCTTTTTTACCACTAAGTAGTCTTCTCTGTACTAGGAGGGTTCCTTCATCAGCGCTGATAATTATAGGTTCGGAAGGCCCTTAGTTTCCAATCATTTGAGTCTATCCGAGGAGGATTCGCCATCCATGATATCTTCTTCTTCAATCACAGTGATCATTCTGCGGGTTGGACAATTGGACACAATATGCCTGTATCCTTGATATTTGAAGTACTTTCGAGCAATGGTTCTGCCCATAGGACTTGGAGAGGGGGTCCAATGTCGTGGTTTCTCTTGCAACCCCGAAGGCCTTTTTTGAGAAGTGGAGGCTCCGCTCCGCTAGGACTGAAACTCTTTCCCCCCTAAACTCCCTTGGATTGTAAGTGAGTAGGCTTAGAGAATTTCGGTTGCGTTCGACCTTAAGGTCCAAATTGATGATGTCCTGCAGCGTCCAATACTGTTGTAACCTATGATGCACGGACACGGACACGGCGACACGGACATGACACGACACGGACACGGCAATTTTTAAAAATATAGGACACGAGTGCGGCGTGGACACAGCATAATAATTTTTTAATATAATATATAAAAATTAAGGTGACATTATAGTAAAAATGTCAAGCAATAATAAATCAATTTCATGATAATTGATAACTTGTTTAGCTTATAACATAAAGATGTTTAGTACAAAATGTCTAGTACAAACACAAAAATATAAGCAAAAAACCATTTAATATAACATAAAGGTCTAACTAAATAGAGGGAATGATAAAATTAGATTCAGATGTTGGTCTTTGGCCTTCAATATCATCATCATTGAATATCATTGCTTCCAACTCTGGTTCATCTAGAGAAAGATTTGTAACCTTCAATAATCTCATATCATCAAGGCACTCGAACCCATCTCCAGCAACATCCCACATCTTGTTATCACCTGTCATATAAAGTGGGGTTTTTCTTGATAAAAGATGAAGATTTGTATGCACATAAACTAAATCTTCAGCATGTTGTGGAGTTATTTTATTCCTCTTCATTGATTGAATAAATGAGTATGTGCTCCAATTTCTCTCATAACAAGAAGAGATGATACTTGACCAAGAAGTTTTATTGCTATTGTTTGAAGAAGCGGTGCTGAAGCTCCATTAATCAACCACCACATTTCTGGATCCATCCTCCATCTTTCAACCAAAGATTCTTGATCACCAAAATCCTCTAAATATCCAAAGAACTTTGCAAGTTCTATATTAATTTTTCTTCTCTCCTCATTTGAAAAATATCTTTTCAGACATATCTTTCTCATATTTGAAACTTCTAAATTTTTTGTGGTGAGACACGTTGAGGGTCTTCTTGAAGTCATTCTTTACTCGAATACCTTCAAATAATACAAAGCATATAAAATTATATGTTCATTTACCAACAAATTTAAATTAATTTAAAAGATAAATATAAATATACCTTGGATTTAATGAAGGAGCCAAACAATGCAAAGGTGTGTTGCTTTTGCTCCACCTATCTTCAAGAATAGTATAGACAATGCTCCAAAAACTTGAGTCTTCATCATGTGACTTTCTTTCATGTCTGTATATAATTTCTTTCACTTTTGCTAACATAGAGTCCCACATCTCATAAATCAAATGTAGACATGATTTATCTGTGTTAGTCTCTCTCAACATATCATAAATTAGATCAGTGAAAGCCAAAATGTAGTCTACATTATCCCCCCACAAATCATTTAAGACTTTTTTCTTAACATACCTTGCTTTCCCAACATCATCTTCTCAATAGCAAGACCATTTCTTACTAATCACCATAGATTGAAGAGCATTTTTAATTTGTTTGAATCTTCTCAACATGATTATTACAGAAGCAAAACAAGTTTCAGCAACAGCTAGCATTTTCAAGTGGAAGAAATCATTAAACATTGAAAGTCTCATAGAATGGTTAATAATAAAATTTATAATCATAACAGCATCATCTGCAATCATTGTTATCCAATGACATTCAGCATAGATGATTTCATTAGCCTCTATATTCTTTGCTGCACAAATATTTTTTAGAGCAAAATTTAAAGTGTGCACAACACAGGATGTCCAAAATATATGGGAATAAGTTTGCTCCACCAATAATCCTGCAGTTCTACACACCGGTGCATTATCTGTAATAACCTGCACAACATTTGAAGGCCCAATCATGACTATCACCTCTTTAATCAAATTGGCAATAAAATGTTTATCCTTGTATTCTCCTTCACAATTCACTGCTTTAATGAACATTGGGTAATTCTCTATAACGGCCATGAAATTAATAAGGGATCTTCTTTGAGAATCTGTCCAACCATCACACACCAAACTAACACCTTTTTCTTTCCACACTCCTTTTGTTGGTTCAAGCAATGTCTCAATATGTGCTCTTTCTCTTTCCAATAATTTCGATCTTAATGCATTGTAGCCAGGTGGAACATATCCTGCGAGGTTGTTGTTATATGCAAAAAAGAATGCATTTTTATAATGAGGAATCCTTGCAAGGTTGAAAGGAAGTCCCGCTGAAAAAAAATCATTGCTATTTCACCATCTAATTCCTCTCGCAGCTGTAAATTAAAAGCCTTCTCGAGAGGACTACTAGTTACTCCTTTTCTTTTATTTGTTTCATATCCTTCACTTCTAAATGATAAAGCTTGATCAACTCTCACAGATGAGGAAGAAGTGTGATATGAGCCATGAGTAGATGGCAAATGTACCTCTTTAGGGAGTGTCCTTTGGATCCTAGATTCAGCTTCATCAACTTGTCTGTTCAATTCAATCAATTGCGACGTAGTAATCTTATGACACATTTTTATTCCATGGCCAAAAATTTTAAGTAGATGTGCCTTCACCCTAGAATAAGATCCTTTGTAGGTACCACCACAATAATTGCATTTGAATGACACATTCCCTCCTTCAAATTTTTTTCCTAACTTTGTAACATGAATCCATAATGGCTTATAAGTTTCTACATATGGCTCTTTTGAACCTTCACCTAATCCACTCCCGCCAACAGCCAAGCTCATTTTGCTAACAAACCAATCATGCATATGAATACATCGAATTAAATTGATATGAAGTGAAATAAAAAAATCACAACATGAAAAAAACAATATACCGGTCTGCCAGGGGTCCAAGGAGGCGCTGCCCCCTGGCGGGGTTCGACATATACTTAGCAGTACCGAGCAGTACCAACCATATACCTACCAGTACCGAGCATGTACCTACCAATACCGAGCATGTACCTACCAGTACCGAGCATGTACTAGTACCGAGCATGTACCTACCAGTATCGAGCAGTACCAAGAAGTACCAAGCATGTACCTAGCAGTACCGAGCATGTACTGAGCGGTACCGAGCATGTACTGAGCGGTACCGAGCATGTACTGAGCGGTATCAAGCATGTACTGAGCGGTACCGAGCATGTACTGAGCGGTACCGAGCATGTACATTAGGTTTTTCAACAATGAAGAGAAGAAATGGCGAAATCCACTTACAGGTCTTGGCTCTCTTGCACGCAGAAGGTGCTCTGTTTGGCCTTGATTGCGAACTTTGCCTCGAATGACAGCAGAAATAACGTAAGAACGAAGGAATGAGAAAGACGAGCTCTGCTTGGCCGAGCAGAAATGACGAAGGAACGGAAGACGAAGGCAGCGGGCTCCGTTTGGCGTCGACTGCGAGCTCTCCCGGTCCACCCTAGAAGATTTCTTTCGTGGATCGGAAAAATAGGGCTTCTCGTTCGCGGAAAAGGCTAAATAGAACGGACGATTTTATCATTTAATAACCGGACACGCGTGTCCGATTTAAATTTTAATGTTTTAAATTCTGACACTCCAATGTCGTGTTAGACATGTGTCCATGCTGTGTCCGACACATGTCCGACACTGCATACCCTCTTTAAGAGGCGTGTCGGTGCATCATAGGTTGTAACTAGACGTGTTCCATAGTAGGTTGAAGACCCTCTAGAAATCTTGCAATGGTATTTTCCATTGGTTCATCAAGATCGCATTTCAGCAGTAGTTGTTCAAACTCGGCTCACATTCTTCTACGGAAAGTTGGTGCTGCTGGAGATGATGTAGCCTCAAGAACAAATCTTGTCAATATTCATCGGTAAGATACTTGCGCCGCAACTCTTTTCTCATCTTTTCCCTGCTAATGATCTTGCTCCTATCCTCTATGGCTCGGGTGCGCTTCAGATTTTCCTACTAAAGGGAAACCCTCTTCTTGAGCTTGATGGCTATCAGCTTAACAACCCTCTTGGCAGGACTTTCTTTGAAGTCAAGAATTTGTTCTACGGTGTGTAACCAATTCAAGAACTCATCGGGATCCATCCTTCAAATTCGGGGAGGTCAATCTTAATGTCGTTATAGTCTCGAAAGGGAACACGTCCTAGAATGGGCCTTCTACGGAGGTCTTCTTCTTCACTATATGTTTCGCAGTGGAATGGATTGACATCTTCTTCTTGTTGTTGGCTGCATGCCTCTTGTTGATCCCTTCTAGCCAATTCTTGTTGTAACCGTTAAATTGCTTGCTGCAGATCTTCAACTACCATGTCTCGTATAGGATGTTGGTTATTTCTTTGGGGTGGCATCTTGCCAGCTCTGATACCAGATGACGTCGTGCACTATATCAGGTAGGGCGACAATTTAGATTAGCGCTTCAGAGGCGCTATAGGGGCGTTTGTTTCCCGGCCTGAGCTTCACCACTTGAGACAAGTCCAGATACAGAGAATGGAGGCGAACACACAAGGGAAAACAGAAAAGAACCAATTTCTGGAAACCATCTTAATCTGTCTTTATTCAACAGCTTGGGCCTATATATATATATATATATATATATATATATATATATATATATATATATATATATATATATATATATATGTATTTTAACGAAAAGGGCCATAAGGTAGCCACACAAAAGGCTATACAAAGAATTATAAGAATGTATCTAATAGCTCATGCGTCAATAGGAAGAGTGTGCATCTCATGTGAATGTAGTTTTCATATTGATAATATACATTATAATAAATTATAGTACTTCAATCTGTAAGGAGTTTTTTTCTTAGTGTAGCGACTTCAGGAAACATATTTTGGCATTTTATAAGAATAAAAAAGGTTCATATAACTGAGTAATAGTGAAAAACAATTGACAGTCTGAAACTGCAATTTGTTTTTTCTCTACAACAACCTCCCTTTTCAAAAAAGAACTAAAATAAATATTTATTTGACTAATAAGATTGATTTATATTGTACAACCAATATTTATTTTTTCTCTCCTTTGCAACTGCATTTCTCGTTTGTGGAACATCTATAATTGGCATGAAATCAAACTCTTGATATCCATAACACTTTTCTTACTCATTACAGCTTCTGAGAAACTGATTATTCCATTAGTATAACTCTTTTTTCTTAATAAAAATGTATTACATTTGTCTCTGAGGCAGTAAATGCCATATGGAGATCTTGTAAATGGACCTCTTTGAATGCAGAAATATCGCATGTACTTATGTAGACTACAGAAGCAGAATGAAGCTAGAGATTTTACTGGCAATAACCAGCCTGATCACTCTCCAGAGGATCTTTCAGTGAGCCTTGGCATTCAGAACCCTAGAACTTCCCATCAGAATAGTGGAGGGCACAAATCTCAAAATATCCAAGGGCTGGAAATGATCGACGATTTTCAAGAAAGTGAATTAAACAAACCAGACTTCCTTCCAGTAAAGGATAAGAAAGAAGATGCTCATTCCCGAAAGGCAAATAATTCTCCTCAGCCAGGTCTACCGCTGCATTTGGAAGCCATGTTGCCTCATAGTGATCACAAACAAGTCTACCCCTCAATGTCAAAGCAGAAAGGATGGCATGAAAGCGTTCTACTAAGACAATTCATGCAATATCCAAAGCATGATCATGAGCCATTTAGCTTGTTGGAAGACCACTCACACCCTACACAAACTCAAGAACCTCTTCTCTCAATTAGTAGCAATGAGAAAGAAGGAACCAAATTCGGTCTCAAACCTTCGGTAGCAAATCGTAACGACCGCCACACGAAAATCATATCAACAACAGCATACACAGATGACTCAGTTTCAACTCAGGTGGAGCATTTTAATTCCAAAGTGTTTGGAGCAACATATGAACATAACAAATTAGTTGGTTCAAAGGAGCAGCACTATGAGCAATCTAGAGTTCATGATTTGATTCCTCCTTCAATATATCTTAATACAAAGAATGAAGTAGATTTGATTGCATTACCTGAAGACTTGAGCCTGCCTTACCTTCAGGGAATTGGTTGTGTTGAGAATGTTGGTTACAATGGCATGGAGTTACACCATTATAATAGTTGTGCATCACTTGCAGAGCTACAGAATAATTGGTATGATGAAATCGAACTCAACTGTGAGTATTGGTATGATCCTTTGGAATACCCTTTGCTAGATGAGTGCCTTTTTGCATAATAATTGAGTGTTTTATTCATAAAGAAGGTTCATGTTTGAGAAATTTATGTATGGAACACTTTTTTGTGAACTAGTATATTTTCGTCTGCCTCAAAATTCATGGATTAATATCTCTAACTTTGTTGTTTGTTTTCGGTATGATAATATAAATTATTTAATATTGACTATGTAGGTAGAAGAGTGTCCTGAATGTATAAAATATTCCTCTTGAAGATATTTTTAATGGTTATCCTGCAATTGTAAATGATTGATCTTGCCTTTTAAATTTGTAGGCTCTGAAAATTCATACCTCGGCCTCCCCGTGGCCCCTATCTTTCTTTCGGGTCATTGAGAAGAGTTCTAACATTTAAGTTCTGAGGCAAATTTTTAGAAGGCAGATTGGATTTTGAAGTAAGATACTACCCGGAGATTTCACCCTCATTTTGCGATGACTTTATGATATGAGTTTTGCTTTCCTATAGGTGCAAGCCCCAATAGTTAATTACCCCTCCCGGCAACGAGAGTGAACTTTGGATTAAGGCTAGTCGTCAATCATATATGTAGAGATACGTGATATCTGACATATAGTAGCAGCATGAATTTAGTATTGGAAATTGGATATTTAAAATTGGAAATGCACCATCTTACACTTAAAGTGGATGATCGGGGAATTGATGATAGACCTAATCAAGATCCCATGGTTTCGTCATCCCGGGTCATTGTGGTCCATGGTCTACTTAGTCAGAGGAGGTAGTTGACCCAACCTAACAAAAGGATCCTTGTTGGCAGCCATTGGTTGCGTAGTCCAAGGGTATCTTATAAACCTAGGGTGGATGTTTATCTAAGGGGATAATTTTGAATCCACCTTAGATGATAGAGGGCATTGGAGCATACAGGATCTGACCATAACCGTAATTTAGTGGTGTCATTTAGCGACAAAACAATCTGAATTAGAGGGCCCCAATCATAACCGTTTACCTGCAGTGCCATTTGGCAACAAAATTGTCGGTTTGAGGATATGAGTCGCGTCCTTACTGGCAGGAGATAGTTTGAGAATGAATCATAGTAATATTTTCGACCAGACATTAGCTCTTAGTGAGCTAAAGTTATATTTGAAAATTTTTCTACCTCCGTAAACTATTGCATAGAGTGTATGAGTTTTACTTTAAGCATTTGATAGTTGAATTTTGATTTTAAATATCTGAATTTTGGAATACTTTTGGAGTTTTTGGATCTTTGCAATTTTTAATGTTTGATGGGTATTTGGAAAGCATTTTGAATGTTTGGAGTATTTGGAATTAAATCTCTGGTTGAAATCTACGTTCAACAAGACCATCATTGGAGTATATGGGCATTTGGATCTTGTTGGTTGGACCTTGTCGACTCTGTCCACTTATTGACAGGGGATTGGGTCCATTGTCTTCTTCATGCCTTTGTTAATGAATTTTCGATGTTCATCAGTCTTGAAGGCTTAGTATGAACTATAAAATAAATATTTCAGTTGACTATCGTACACTATTTGTTATTTTCTGTAGACTATCATACACTACTTGTTACTTTCTATATGTAGCTTGTTTTGCACTAATGAATCTCTTTCTATTGTTTGTAGCAGCTTGCTCTTTATGTAATTGTTTCTTCTCTTTTTGCCGACAACATGTTGGATGTGAAACAAGTCTCTTGCGGTGACCCATAAGCATTTGCATTTGTTGCCAATTGATCTTCTTTTGCTTGCAGGGAATCTATGTATTTGGCTTGTGTGTATGCTATAAATACATTGTCTTTAGTTACAACAGCTTGTAGATGCTTTATCCATTGTGGGCTCCGAAAATTCGACTCCAGCCTCCGCCCGCTGCTTTTTTTCAGGGAGGAGTTTTAACGAAATTAAGTTCCGGGGTAAATTTTGGGAAGCCAAATGAGTTTGTAGATAAGTACTACCCAGAGATTTCTCCCTCATTTAATGAGGACTTTATAATCTGAGTTCTTGTTTCCTATAGGCGTAAGCCCCTATAGTTAATTACCCCTCCTGATCACAAGAGAACTTTCGATTAAGGCTAGTCGTCAATCATATACATTGTATCCATAGATACGTAGTATCAGGTGTATAATAGTAACATGGGTATGGATATTTGAAATTTGAAGTGTTTGATATTTAAAATTTGAAATTATATCATCTTGCACTTAAAGCAGATGATAGGGGGATATATGTAGACCTGATCAAGATCCCATGGTTCCTTCATCCCGGGCCATCATGGTTCCTAATCTACTTAGTCAGAGGAGATAGTCCACCCAATCTGATAGAAGAATCCTTATAAGCAGCCATGAGTTTCTTCGTCCAAGGGTACCTTGTAGACCTGGGGTGGGTACTTGTCTAAGGGGACAAATTTGAATCCTTTAGCTAACAGAGGGCTTTATGCCCTATCGATCATATCCTATTGATTCATATCTCAAGGATTTGATGCAACTAAGGAACGTATTGGCTCTGGCCATAACCGATATTTCGTTATATCATTTGGCGGTAAAATCACTTGGTTTAGAGAGCCCTGAGCCATAGCTATTTATCCTATGGTGTCATTGGGTGACAAAACCCCGGTCAGAGAACACATGTTATATCCTTATTGGCATGAGATTATTTGAGAATAGATTCTAGTGATATTTTCGATTAGGCATTAGCTCTATGTGAGCTGAAGTAAATTTCAAATTTGTCCACCTTGACAAATTATTGTGGAGGGTGGATGGCCTTTATTTTAAGTGTTTGAATGACTGGATTTTAATTTTAATTTTTTTTTTTTTTTGAATTTTTTGGATTTTCGAGCATTTGGGTGGCATTTGAAATTATTTGTTAACCCCTCTGGTTAAGATTTTCATTAAATACGGTCATTATTGGAGTGTTTGGGGTTATTTCCATTTGTTGATTAAACCCTGTCTACCCTGTCAACTTGCCGGCAAAGGATCAGGTTCATCATAGGCTTTGTGTCTTTAATGGTGAATTTTCTTTATTGAAGGCCTTGAAGACTTAATATGAATGTATTAAAATAAATATCTCAGCCGACCTCACGACCGTATTTAAATTTAAGGATTTGAGCCTTGTCGACTCCTATCTACCCATACAAGAGGATTGGGCTCAAACTTGGTCTTATTTATTGACCCTTATAGCACCCCTAGACGTCACGTGTTTACCTATAACACGCTCGTCGGGGCCCATGCTTGTGGTGATTGCACTTACCCTTTTTTGTGTACCTATATGTATACAAATTATAGTGCATGCGCGATGATATTTTTAAAATATTTATAAATGTCTTTTGTCCGCTTGCATGAATGTTGTGGATCCAGTGGCGTGTTGTAGCAGCTTCTGGATTAAGTTGTTTGTTGCTTGGTATATGTAGACTATCTTATATTACTTACTGTTTTATGTAGGTGGATTGTAGTGCACTAACGAATCTCCTATTTTATTTTGTTGGTGACTGCATCCATTATCATTATTTCACATTTGCTCATAGATAGCAGGTTGAATATATAACAGGCCTCCTTCAACGATTTGTGGGAGCTTGCACTTGTTATAGTCCTTCATACACTTTCTTGTAGACTATATATGAAATGTATGAGTCTATGCATGTGTCGGCATAAGAGCCATTATTTTTACAACATATATATCAATGTTTCTTGCGAGTGAACTGTCAGTTCTATTTATATTGATCAAAGCACGTTGTGGCATTCAATCTGCACTCCTTGCATACATATTTGCAGGGAAATACTACATTCATCATTTGCTGATGGTTATCGCCAATAGATATTCTATTGTGTATGCTACAGCTCTTCCATTGTCATCATCTGTCTCTACGTGCAGAGGATCAGTGTATCTTATTGATGTTGCATATTTGCATAGACAATGTATGGTGGTTGACTGTAAGGATCAAATGCACTTGGTTGCATTTTGATATTGTCCGCAAGGCATTGTCACATTCATCAGATGCCCTTTGTACTCATTATAGGTAGTCTTTCGATGTTTGTAAAGAACAATTGTATTCATTTATATGCTGGCCTCATATCCATAGGAGGTTTTCATATGCATCTGCAAGCAGGTGTAGTCTTTTGATTATGTGTGAACACAGTTGAGGTAGGCATTTCATGCAGACTACTATCATTTGCAAGTGAGTGTTTCACATCATTGCACTTTTGATTTTTAATATGACATCAAGCGTTGTTTGTTTACATATGAGTTGTGTTATTTGTTGGAGATTCCACAACATTGCTTGCAAGTATATCATTGTATCCTCCACAATATTCATTGGTTAATGCTTCTACATAGATCATGTCACATGTAATAAGTCATTCACCGCTTCTGAAAATAACTTGTATCTCATGTAGCGAAATCACTTGTTAGTGTTTACATTTCGGTTGATGATCCATTAATATCTCATTGTGATCCTTCGATGTTGATTGCATGATTGACTTTATCATCTTGCCAAATTACAAGTCTCATTTCAGGCATCGAATTGCATTATATACTTTTCATTCAAAGTTAAAGTTCTGCTTCAGTTTATTGTTATTTGCATGCGACGGGTTCCTTATAATTACAAGTTCAATAATCTTATTTACATTACTTGAGTCAAATCAGATTTTCTTACGATCTAGATCAAGCTCAATTCTCGGTCTAGTTCAAATTCAAGTTCAGTGCTTTATCCATCTTGAATCAAGTTCGAGTTCACTGTAATCCAAATGTGATTTGAATCATTCGAGCCCAGATATTCAATATCCTTTGTTCAAGTCTTTTTGTCACCTTGAGCCCAATTCTTGAGTCCAGTTCAAGTTCATGTTTATTATAGTCTTGCTCAGTTCAAGTCCGTTTTATTCAATTTTGAATCAAGTCTAAATTAAGCTTTTTTTTTAAATTTGCATTTAATTCATTAATGTCCAATTCAAGGTTCTTTGCATCATTCTTTTGAGTCCAAATAAGGTCCTCTGTATGTCCGAGTTACGTGCATCTTAGACAAAATTTTGGCAGCCTCCCAGTGTCTCCCCTTTTAGGGGAAACTACGAGAAATTAGGCCTTCCCACCACGCTAAGAAAAACATGTATCGTAAGTTTTCTTGAACATCGTGGCCGTATTTTCTTCGTCCCCCACTACACTAAGAAAAGCATGTATGGATCTTCAAATGTACCTATTGCAAAAGAAAAGCAATTATTTTCCCACAGGTACAGAGTTACATATGAGTACTTAAAGTTGTCTCAGCCACGCTAAGAAAAGCGTGCACCGGGCCTACCTGCCTCGTCGCATGTGTCGCATCGGGTTCCCTCCTACCACGCTAAGAAAAGCATGTATAGGTGGTTGACTGGCTCGTTACACACATCGAGGACATGATTTTGGAGTTCAAGGGCTGCCTACCTGCCTCGTTGCAAGTGTCGCACTGAGTTTCCTCCTACCACGCTAAGAAAAACATTTATAGGTGATTAATCGGCTCTTTACATGCGTCGATGACAAGCATGCTTAATTTATAATTAATCATAAATTATTTATAATTAATTATAATACTTTTCTTAGAAGATGATATTCAACAAAGGTGGATGGGATATTTTGCTAAACTTTTTAATGAAGAATGTGAAAATACGATTGACTTTAGTGACTTTATCACCCTAAATGAAAATAAAGATTTTTGTTTTTATTAGCACATAAGTAAAATAGAAGTTAGAGAGGCTTTAAAGAAAATGAAGTGTGGAAAAGCTGTTGGATCTGATGATATTCCAATAGAGATGTGAAAATACTTAAGAGATGAAGGAATTTCTTGGCTTACTAAACTTTTTAATATTGTTTTAAAGACTAAAAAAATATCAAATCAGTGGAGAATGATTGTGTTAATTCCTATTTTTAAGAATAAAGGTGATGCACAGGAGTGTGCGAATTATAGAGGTATTAAGTTAATGTGTCATACTTTAAAACAATGAGAGCAAGTTATGGAGCGTAGGTTGTGGCGTGATACTAATGTTTCTCAAAATCAATTTAGATTCATGTTGGATAGGTCTACTATAGAAGTCATACATTTATTGAGTGGTATGATGAAAAATATAGACAGAATAAGGAGGATCTACATATGATATTTATTGATTTAGAGAAAGCATATGATAAAGTTCCAAGAGAAGTGCTATGGAGAGTTCTTGAAAGAAAGGAATTAATAACGCTTATATTCAAATCATTAAAGATATATATGCATGAGCTATTACTTGTGTTCAAACACAATGTGGTTTGACGAACTATTTTCCTATTTCGGTTGGATTACATTAAGGATCAAGCTTAAGTCCATATCTTTTTGCTTTAGTTATGGATGTTCTCACTAGACATTTGCAAGATGATGTACCTTGGTGTATGCTTGTTGTTGATGATATTCTTCTTGTTAATAAGACTAAAGAGGGAGTTCATGTTAAACTTGAATTATGGAGGTCAACCTTAGAGTCTAAAGATTTTCGCTTGAGTAGATCTAAAATTGAATATATTTAGTGTAATTTTAGTAGAAATATACCTAGTGAGGGGATTGTGACTTTAGGTGATCAAGTCATTAATAAGAGTACGCATTTTAGATATCTTGGTTCTATTGTTTAGAGTGATGGTAAACTAGATGGGGATATTATCAGCAGAATTCAAGTTGGATGGTTGAAGTGGAGGAATGCATCAGGCTTATTGTGCGATAGAAAAGTCCCTCTCAAACTTAAGGGAAAATTCTATAAGATGGTGGTGAGACCTGCAATGCTTTATGTTGTCGAATGTTGGCCATTAAAAGAGAAGCATAATACTAAGTTAAGTGTTGCAGAGATGAGGATGCTTAGGTGAATGAGTGGCTTAACCCTTAGAGATAGGATACGAAATGAACATATACGTGAAAATGTTGGAGTAGCACCAGTAGAAGATAAGACTAGAGATAGTCGCCTTAGATGGTTTGGTCACATTAAATGGAGGCCCTCCTATGACCCGATTAGGAAAGTTGAGGTATTAGATTCGATTTATGTTAAGAAATGTAGATGTAGACTTGGTTAGAAAATATTAGAAATGATCATTTTTTATTTGATTTAAATGAGAATTTAACTTTTAATTGAACACAACGGCGAAAAAGGATTCATATAGTCGACCGCACATAGTGGGACAAAGACTTGATGTTGTTGCTATATACTTAATAAATAATTATTTATATTTAATTCGTAACTAATTATAAATTAATTGAATTTAATATATATTTAATCAAAAATCAATTATAATTAATTATATATTTAACATATAATTAATTAAATTTATTTGAGATTAATTTAATTTAGAGTTAATTTTAAACTAATTAAAATTAAACATAATTTAATTTATAATTAATTATATTTAATTTAAAATAAATATAAACCAATTAGTTTTAATTTATAATTAATAATTAACTATTTATAATTAATTATATTTAATTTAAAAAATAAGTATAAATAGCTTTTGTTTAATTTATAATTAATTATAAGTTAAGCTATACTTAATTACATTTAATTTAACATTAATTATAAATAATTTTTTTAAATTTATAATTAATGGTAAATTAAGCTATAATTAATTATATTTAGTTTAAAATTAATTATAAACTAAATTAAACCTAAACCCTGTTCAAATTTAAACCAAACTTGAACAGGATTTAGGCTGGATTTGAACAGGATTTATGTTAAATCCTTCCAAACGGGATTTGATTGCACTGTGAATCTCAGGGCGCAATAAATCCTCTGTTTCCTTCTTTTATCTTTCCCTAATGGCTTAATCGGCAACAAGATTTATACAGGAATTGGCCGAAGAAGCTAGCGAAAGGCAGAAAGTTACCTTCACAGCGTGCCGACTTCCGTCACTACCTCCGATAAAAATTCGTAACTTCCGATCCCACGGGATTGGAAAAGCCTCGAAGGAGCGTAGCCGAACAACCATGAAAAAGGCGGAGAGGCATTCGAAAGGAAGAAAGTTACCGTATCTCGGTATTTTTTTGTATTGCTCGGTATAGCTTGGTATAACTCGGTATTGGTCTTCACATGATGATATTCCTCGTTATTATCAAATAATACCTAGCAATATCGAGCAAAAACTGAATTTTTTTGCTGTGGGAGGACGTATCTCTACGTCAGGTGGGAGGACGCAATAAAAATTCCACGGCTAGTGAGCTCACGTTCTTGCTTCCGATCGAAATGTTGTAACTTCCGGTCGGACAGAAAGGAAGAAAGTTACCCTCAGGGCTAGCAAGCTCACATTGTTGCTTCCAGCCAAAGTGTCGTAACTTCCGATCCGCCCTGAAGGGAACGTTGTTGAAGGGACAAAGTCAAACAGCGACGAAGGATCTCGAAGAAACGTGCGAGAGGAAGAGCGAAGAGAGCAAGGGAGAGCGAGGGAGATTCCCCCTCTTTCACCCTCTTTCAAATAGAATTCAAGATTTTGGCCACTCCCAACAGATAGAATTTTAGAGAGTTTAGAATCCCTATATCAAATAGAATCTAAAAAATTATGACCTCTTATATCTCCCAATAGATTTTTTTACATCAAAACTCATATAAATCAATTAATATCAAGGCTTTGAAAACTAGACCGGTCAATGAACCGGAAGAAGAAGATGTTAGTGGTTCGATGGTTCGATGGTTCGATCAGGGTCGAACCGGATGACGTAATAAATATTTATTATATTTAAATATTACAATAATAACATAATTATTTATAAATATATATTAAAAATTGAACAAATAGTTTCACAAGATTCAACCATTTCTTCAAATAGTTTTATGATTTTATCTCATTGCCCAAAAGATTAGTGAATATGTTGAAACTAATAAAACGATTAAAAAAAATTCTAACTAATAAAAGGAATGAAGGATAAAAAAAGATTAAAAAAATTCCTATATTACTCAATGCAAACCTAGACGGTTGGAAACTTTATCCTGAAATGTATAAGATCGAAGCAGGGACCAACTATCACTGCTAGAGAACTGTTAAAGCTTAATACTATAGAGAAGTCTGACCCAAAAATCACCTGGAGATTCCATTTAGAACACTACATTTGCAACCATTCAAACTGTTTTGACCCCAACATTCGAACATAATAAGAGTAGGGGAGGCTGGAATTTTTGTTTCTGCTTGTGTGTGAAGCAGATGCCACCGCAAAAATGGGAAAACGTTTTTTTTTTTTTTTTTAATCTAAGCAATACAAATAGAAAAAAGAATACAAATACAGAAACTGATATTTCTTGGATAAATCTAAACAATACACAGAAAAAGAATACAAATGCCACCACAATCTCACAAAAATCATTAATGTATACTCACCGCAAGCGATTTTGCTTCTCGAACTAGATAAGATGCCGGAGGCAGAGAAGAAGACGACGGAGACGGAGAAGATGACAGAGGCTGAGAATGGCAGCCGCTCAAGGAATAGGGTTTTGGGCTTTTCAGTTTTCACAAAAACGTTTTTTTTTTTTTTTTTTTTTTTTTTTTGGGTTTTAGCCTTGCAATGCCACACAACGCAAGCCCTTAGTGGCTCTGCTGTCCGCACAAAACGAATCGTCGAATCCTAGCCGTCTTTTTTTTTTTTTTTTTTGAACCGAACGATTTAAGTTAACCGGAACCAGTTCGCTGGTTCGGCGGTAGAACCGCCGGTTCGAGCGGTCCGACACCGGTTCTCAGCAGAACAGGTTTTATTAAGAACCGTAACCGGCCGGTTCGCGGTTCAACCGGTTGAACCGGCCGGTCCGATTTTAAAAGCCTTGATTAATATAACACATAATTCATTACATTATAAAAGTTAAAGCATAAAAGAACTCAGCAAGAAATCTCACACTTTGCTCTAATGGTAATCAATATAACATATTATTGAGCAAAAATATACCATTTTAGAATTTCACATATCATTTTCAAACACATCCAAAAGAGTGTAATATAGATTTTAATTAATTACCTATTATACTCATCTAAAAATTAATATATTATAACTATTACATGAGCACAAGTAATGATACACTTTGATCGTTATGATCCATGGAAAGAGAGATTTACACATCTTTTGTATTCTCTTTTCAACATCCTTGTTTTTAGAGGGAACTGTGGATCTGCCATTACAATTTCAAATGATTAGCAACAGAACTTCTTAAAACAGCTGTAAATGTACAGACAAATATTCTTTCTTTCTCAAAGAATATCGCTTCATCTCTTCTGAAGAATGATACACCAATTGGATTTATCATAGAACTGCTCAACAGTCGCTGCATTCTCTATGCCAGTAACTAACCTGCAGATAAGGATGCAATGAATCAGAAAGAAATTTATTAGTTGAAGAGGCTGTCGGATATTCTTAACAGAACTGTAATGAGAAAAACAGATTTAATGAATTACTAAAACAATAAGCGTTTTTGCTCCCTCCTATCTTAACCACCCTTCTAGATACTACTTGCCAACCCTAGCACATTTTACCATCAAGATTTAGGGTTCGTTTAGGACAGCTTTCTTATTGCTTTTTAAAACAACTTTCTAATACAAAAATTTTAATTTTGATACTGAAAAGCTGCTTTAAGAAGCATCAAAAAAGCCGTCCCAAACAAAGCCTTAAGCTTCATATTTAGAAAACATAAAGAAAATATGTAGGATGCAGGGAAGGAAGGCTGATAGTGATGATTGAACTAAGAACTCACTCGCTGACAGCTAAAATTTAACTTGCATCAATTTGATTTGACGCAAAAGGGTATGCTGACTCAATTCAACTAGAAATTAACTTGGTTTATATGTATGTGTGTGAGCATATATAACCACAGACTATTAGATGTGAATAAATACATACATGCAAAAATATATACAATATTTCAAGATAAGATCAAAAGATACGTGAGATCACGATCAATTCCTCAAAAGGTTCTTCAACAATAGACTTTGAAAAGTGATATTTTGACTCTATTCGTATGATCTACTCATTCATGTAGATATTATCAAAATAATGAGTCACCTCTGGTCGAGCATTTCATAGGTACACATTAATAGATAGCCAGCTTACTGGCCAGCTCTCATGAATGAATATATTTAACATAGATGTCAATGGCACAAAATAGCACATGCCCTGGCGCAGGCGCGATGCGGCGCACCTATGGCGCCATGTGGATGGCAAAGCACAGATGTTCAAAATGGTGCGCGCTATTTGTGCCACATGCATGCGATGGTGCATGGTGTAACATAGCGCGCACAATTGTTTTTAAAAATTTTAATGTAATTATAAATAATTTTTATATTTATCTTTTTTTATTTTTTCGGTAATATATTTTCTAATTTTTAAATATATTAAAAGTATTAAATAAATAGTAGATCGCTCATTTGTTGCCCTAATTTCACAAACCTCACCTCCCGCAATCGTTCACGCATGAAGAGAAACAGCAGATTTCGCAGTCTAGAGACCGTATGAGTTCGCAAGCCGTCTGATTCCACACAAACTTCGCCTGGTTCCGCAGTTCGCTTGCTGTCTGTTCACGAACGAGCGTCATTTGATTCTGCACTCCGTCTTATTCCGCACAAGCTTAGCCTGATCTCGCACTTTTTTCAACGGAGGCCCCCACCATTTGTTTCGCAATCCGCACAAGCATAGGTGGGTGTCATTGTTTGCTTGTTATTTTGTCATTGTGCTTATTACTTTGACATTGTTTGCTTGATATCTTCTCGTTACTAACACTTGAAACAAGAAATTAAATGGAATCCCATCATATTTGTATTGTCATTGTTTGCTTGTTATTTTGTGTTTTTGTTTTTTATTCTATTTCCACAAATCTTTTCCAAGTTTACATTGATTTTATTAATTAAATTCTAATGGAGAACAAAATTTGTTTATTTAAATTAGCTTGCTTTTAATGTCTGATTCAATTTAATCTTAAAGAAAGATCCAGCATGAAATTATGCAATACTGACAAATGAATCTGATAACAATATTGTGACATGTATCTTTGGTGGCAAAATAACAAAAAGTAGGAATTATACGCCACAAACAACACCTCGTTGGGGGTTTTAGGAATGCTAGACTTTGCTCTAATTGCCCCGAGCACATGAAGTCTGAAATTAAGGCATCCATGTTGAAAAAAAAAAAGACTCAAAAGAACATATTAATGACACATCAAATGTCAACCTTGATGAAGGAGATGACTTTGATGTGAGATGATATTCTGAGTCTTAGACCATCCAAAATATTACAGATAAATAAATTCAAAACTTTTAGCTAGAGTTCTACATCAACATCTATTTTAAAAGCATTACAACCTAAAAGACCGTTAATACTTACACCAAATCTTGAAGATGTAGTAAAGCATAAAAAAGATCAGTTTAGCAAAGAAATAGATGTAGCTAAAAAGAAAATTAGGAGAAGAGCTTTTCAAGTTTTCTGTAGATGGATGTATGATGTTGGGATTCCATTTTAATGTTATGAAATATGATAGTTTCCTTGTTATGGTGGAAGCACTTGGACATTTTAGACATGGAATGAAACCTCCTATTTATCATCAATATTTATTTTCAAGTTTTCTGTAGATGAATCTTGCTTACTTTTTTTAATCGATCTCACTTGAATTAATGAGAAGGTGAACAAATCAAAGAGTACTTGTCAAACCCCACAAAGACTTAATTTCGCAATAACTTTCTTAACTTTACAACGTTTTCATCAACAACAACTGAACTTGAATAAAATATTTACTTATGAATAGTTTGTCTTGGATTCTTATGCGAAAAAAACTAAAGCAAAACAATCTCAATATATAATCTTACAATAATTATTTTGAAGCTCAATTATATATGCCATAAAAATAACTAATCATTTATTAAAGTTTCTTAGATTGGTTGGAGTGAGGCTCCAAATGGCTTACATGTATAAAGCAATAAATAGAGCAAAAAAGGTAATTGATGCGAGCTTCAATAATAGTGAAAAATGTGATCAAATTTTTAAAATTATTGATAGAAGATGAGAAGTGCAATTACACTGACCTCTACATGGAGTGACATATTTTTTAAATCATGAATATTTCTTTAATAACCCTGATATTGCTAAGGATAAAGAAATAGCAGATAGTCTTTATCAATGTATTGAAATAATTTCTAGAGATGCAGATGAAGAAGAAAAAATCAATAATGAACTAAATTTATATATTAGGGGTCAAGGACAATTTGGTATTCTCCAACTATAAGACAAAAAACTATCTGATCCTCCATATATCATTATTTACATAAAATAAAGATTGATTTGTAAATATATAATATTGAAAATAAATATTTCATTTCTTCCGTTGATTGGTGGTTGGCATATGGCTAAGGAGGTTCCAATTTATAAAACTTTGATATCAAAGTCCTATGTCCAACATGTTGTTCATCCGGATGCAAACACAATTGGAGTATTTTTTAACATGTAAGTATTTTTACGGTGTATGTGTTGTTTTTTAATGTATGTATGTTTATAGTATAGTAATATAATAATGTTTCAATTGCAACTTCATAACAAACAAAGAAGTAAATTGAATCATGGTCGCTTAAAGAATTTAATTTATGTAAAATATAATAGAGCATTAATTTGGGAGATACAATCATCATGGTATGATTGATTCTAATTTTTTGACTGAGATAGATGATGCAAATGAATAGCTAACAGGAAAATAAGATAGATTAATCTGATAAAGAAAATGATTTTATTGCTGAAGAAGAATATTTTATATGGACAAGTGTTGCCAAGGCTATTAGTGTTTATGATAAAAGTACAACATTCATGAGAGATATAAAGGGAAAAAAGAATGAATCTTCATCTAGGCATGACGTTGTTACTATTGAGAATGAGAATGAGGAGGATTATGAAGAGGACTATGACGTAAGAAATAATGCTAACAAAGATAACGATGTTTTTTTATATTTGCTAATAATGATGATTCCCAAAAAGAGTAGATTAATTTCTTAAAAAATCATTGACATTTAAAAAAATAATTATAATATTTTGAATTATGAGATATTTGGGTGTTGTTTACTTAAACTTATATATAACTATGGTTGTCTTTCATTATTATGATAGCTTATCATTCAATTTAATGATATTTCATATCAATGCTTATTATTTTATAATTTTTGTATAGTTTACACCATGTTTAAAATGATGTGTCTCGCACCGTGAGCTAAGCGCCTAATTCCAAAGGGACTTTTGCGCCATGGTGCGTCATTCGCCGTTAATAAGTATGATATTTAAACACATTTTTAATACTCATGTCAGCTTATATTATATAACTTAATTAAAAATTATGATATATATATATATATATAAAAGGAAATTAATACCTCAATTTAGATTAAAATGTTTAAAAAAAATTAATAAGTTGGCTCAAATCAGCTTAAAAATTCACCCAAAATATAATAAATGACATGATTCAAACCTGACTTTACTAAAACCATAATATTCAATTTCAAGTTGAGGTTGGCTTAGTATCACCTATTAATGAAACTAGAACAGGATCAAGGGCCTTCAACTGCGTGCTTGCTAAGCAATTTTGTATCCATTCTCTCCTACAAAATTTTCTATTTATACATGATCAACGCCAAGTCCTAATAAATTGCATTCCATTAGATTAAGCTGAGTTTTTGCCTCTAATAAAAGAGCAACTGAAGTCGTGACACTCTCTCAGGATCAATAACCAAAGATGGTCCACAGTAGTCAAATCCAAAGGATGAATTAAGCTCTAGATATTCTAGAAAATTAGTAAAAGTAAATTAATTCTAGAATTCTTTCACTTCTAAAAATCTTTTAATAAAAGATTAAGCCATAATTTGTTCATTTTTGCAGTTAGTCCGAACGGCTGTGGTAGCCAAACTAAAAAAATAAAAGGAAACATGTTATTACCCATGGAACCTTTCCAAAAATGAAATACAAATCAAACTCAACATGAACTCACCATACAAACCGTAGTTTGTTCAAAACCTATGTACCAACCATACATGTTAACAGCGAATGGCGCACCACAGCGCAAAGGATCCTTTGGAACCATAACGTATAGCATATGGCGCGACGTGCGCCATTTTGAATATGACACAAACTACATAAGAATTATAAAATAATAAGCATGAATACAAGATATTATTAAATTGAAAGACAACTAACAAGCTATCATAATAATAAAAGAAAATTATAGTCATATATAAATTTAAGTAAACAACACCTAAAATATCTCATAATTTAAAATATTACAACAATTTTTTAAAGGTTAATGATTTTCTAAGAATTTAATCTACTCTTCTTAGGAATCATCATCAGCAGCAAATGTCAAAAAAGCTTAATTATCTTCATAAGCATTGTCTCCTACTTCATAGTCATCTTCATCATCCTTTTCATAGTCATCTTCATCATCCTCTTCATCCTCATTCTCAATAGCGATAACATCATACTTGGATGAAGATTCATTTTCTTTGTCTTTAGATCTCACCTAAATATTGTATATTTATCATAAACACTAGCGGCCTTACAAATACTTGTCCAAATTAAATATTTCTCTCCAGCAATAAAGTCATTTTCTTTTTCAAACTCTTCATCTAATTTTTTTGCTAGCCCACTCATTTCCATCATCTACCTCACTCAAAGAAACGGGATCAATCACATCACGATGATTGTACTCAAAATCAATGATCTATTATATTTTACATAAACTAAATCTTTTAAGCGATCATGAACTAATTTGCTTCATAGATTGCTATGAAGATATAATTGAAACATTATAACATTACTATACTATGAACATATATAAAAAAGCAACAAATACTCAGAAAAAATACCTATATGTCAAAAAATACTTCAATTGTGTTCACATCCAGATGAACTACATATTATACTTAGGACTTTGATAGCAAAGCTTTGTAAATTGGGAGCTCCTTGGCCATATGCTAACTACCAATCAGCTGGAATAAATGAAATATTTATTTTTAATTTTATATACTTGCAAATCAATCTTCACTTTATATAAATAATAATACATAAGGATTCGAGTAGTTCTTTATCTTACAGCTAGAGGAATTCAAATAGTCTTTCACATCTAATGTATAAACTTAATTCATTATTGATTTTGTCTTCTTCATCTACATCTTTAGTTAATATTCCAATACATTGATAAAGATCATCAGCTATTTTCCTATCTTTGTTAATATTAGGGTAATCGAAGAAATATTTATGATTTAAAAAATATGTCGCTGCATGTAGAGACTAGTATAATTGCACTTCTTATATTATATCAATAATTTTAAAATTTTGACATACTTATCAATGTTACTGAAGCTTACAATAATTATCTATTTTGCTTTATCTATTATTTCATATATTAAGCCAATGGGAACTTCTTCTCTCCATCAACCAATCTAAGAATATTTAATAAAAGATCAGCTATTTTTAAGCCATGCATTATAGTGCTACAAAATGATTGCTGCAAGATTATATGTTAAGATTGTTTTACTTTAGCCTCTTTCGCATAAGAATCCAAGATAAACTTAATTCTTCACAAGTAAACATTTTCTTCAAGTTCAGTTGTGGTTGATGAAAACATTGTAAAGTTAAGAAAGTTATTATGAAACGAGTCTTGGCGAGTTTGATAAGTGCTCTTTGATTTGTGCACATTCTCATAAACTCAAGCGAGTCCTAGAATATATAAAACTATGTACTGCCATCGCCTTTTGAAAGCAATGCCTCAGCTTTTGAATTTTGAAATTATCATTCATTATTAAATCCAAACAATGAGCAGTACAAGGAGTCAGATAAATGTGAGGATATTTGTCCATCAATAATTTTCTTGTATATTTTTCATTATAATTTAAGTTAAGATCAAAAATTCATTTTTCATATGAAATAACACAAATCTAGATTATAAGTTGTGACAAACCTACAAGAATATTTTCAAATACATTATCAATAACAATTTGTATTACATTATGTGGTCCAATAACCTTGATGTACTTATAAAAAAGATCATACATTTTTATAACGTTCTTAAAAAATAACTAGCATCAAATGACTTCATAAATGCACATCCTCTTGGACAATTAAAAGGAAAATTGATTAAGTTTTTCCCATTCCTCGACGTCCATCCATCTGCTATTAGAAAACAATCATATCATACACAGTCTTCTTGATAACGTCGTAATAGTTCATGTGTAAGTCCAACCTCTTTCTTCAAATAAATAACTCGCACCTCATGATAATTAGGAGGTTTCATTCTAAGTCCAAATTATCCAAGTGTCTCCATAATAGGGAAACTATCATATTTTACAACAACAAATGTAATCTCAGCAACATACATCCATTTATAAAAAACTTGAATAGCCCTTCCCCCTTATTTTCTTTTTAGTTGCATCTATTTCTTTGTTAAAATATCCTTTTCTCTACTTCACTACATCTTTAAGATTTTATGTTAGAAAATTATCTAACAGTTTTTAGGTTGTGATGCTTTAAAGATAGATGTTGATATGGAACTCTGACTATAAGGATTGGATTTATTTGTCTGTAATATTTTGGATGGTCCAACATCTAGAATATCATATGTCATCTTATCAAAGTCATCTCCTTCAATAAGGATGACATTTGATTGTTATTAATTTGTTCTTTCTAATCTTTTTTTTTTCAATATGGATGTCTTAACTTCAGACTTCACGTGCCCGGGGTAATTAGAGCAAAGGTCTAGCATTCCTAACCCCCCACCCCCCAACGAGGTGTTGCTTGTGGCATGTAATTCCTCCTTTTATTATTTTGCCATAAAAAATAAATGTCACAGTATTGTTATCAGATTCATTTGCTAGTATTACATATTTTCATACTGAATCTTTTTTTAAAGATTGAATTAAATCTGACATTTTATGATCACCTAAAAACAAGCAAATTCAAATAAATAAATTTTAGTCCCTATTATAATTAATTAATAAAATCAATATAAAGTTTATCATATAAAACACAAATCAAAGTAAAGTTCACCAATGCTCAATAAGGCTTATGGCAGCGATCTTGTAATCACAATGTTTGGAACAAATATATTCTTCAAAATAAAATAAAATGAATCAATAATATAACTAAGTCACGTTATTGTGTTCATACAATCAAAAGCATAAAAAAATATCGAACTACCATTAGTTTAATTCTTTCTACCATCTAGTGTCTTCGATGTGAGATTGAAATCAAACATGCTTGGAAAAGGTTTGTGGAAAGAGAAACAAAAACAAAAACAAAAACAAAAAATAAAAGAAAATTATTTGTGAATGTTGGGTAGGGCTCACCTATGAACTAAACCGCTTAGCTAGAAACAGCTGTGGCCTCCATTGAAAACAGAGGAGAAACACTCGAGAGCAATCGCTTCCACTCGCATGCAGAATCGGACGAAGGTGACTCGGGAGTAGCGTCGTGTAGAATCATGCGAAGGTACTCAGATCAGCCCTTCAGTTGCATGCAGGAACCAGCCCAAGGTCGTGTAGAATAGACGGAGGGGGCAGAAGCAGCGAACATAAGAGAAACACTCTGTCGTTTCTTTCATGCGTTGAACAACTCACGGGAGCAGTACGGTTCGTGACTCTCGTGAGATTTAGGGCAGCCGATAGCAACAACATAGCATTTATCAAATACTTTTAACATATTTGGAAATAAAAAATATATTATCTTAAAAATATAAAAAGATTAATATAAAAAATATATATTTATAATTATATTAATTTTTAAAAAAAATAATAGCGCCCGCTATTTTGCGTCATGCATCATGCGCCATGGCGCAAATAACGTGTGTCATTGTGAACATTTGCGCTGTGCAATACACATGGCGCCTTAGGCACGCCACACCGTGTCATGTAAGGCGCTGTGTAAGGTGCAAAAATCAATCTAGCCATTTTGCGCCATTGACATCTATGGTACCAACACAACAAAGAAACTATTTTAACAGATAAGGCGCAAAATATATATATATATATATATATATATATATATATATATATATATATATATATATATATATATATATATATATATATATATATATATATATATATATATATATATATATAAAGTTCACAAAGACAACAAGCTCCATGAGTTTAATGAATGACGATGGCCCAGTGGATAAAATTTGTGCTGAGAAAGAAGTGTAATAGAACATGATTATGATGAAGTAACAGACAATGCACAAAAGCTACTAAACATCTAACCGTATTAGAAAAAAAATTGTTTGAAATTTAGCATAAAAAGGACTACCATCTAGAATACCTTTGACATAAGGAAAAGGGATTACACAATAGAGTTTAAACAAAATCTTACAAAGGAACCAGTGCATAATTTAACTAGGATCTATGCTTAAATGATTAAATAATAGGATGTCGAGAGTCGAGTGTGAATGTCACGTTATTATCGAGAGGAGAGATGACATTGTTGTCAAGAACCGAACATCAATGTTGGGCAATGGGCATCGGGCATTGATATTGAATCAACGTTGACCCTCAATGTCGAGACGATATCAATCGTCGATGTTGAGATGACAATGAACAAAGATAATATGTCGAGATAGCATCAAAACGTGATTGTGAGTGTAGAAATTGATGGCGACGAGTTTCAATGTCCAAATAGTATCAGACTTTAATGTTGAGATAATTTTAAAACATTGATATTGTAATGACATTGGAGAGATGACATTGTGCGTTGTTATAAAACCCTAGTTGTCAACTGCTAGAAGAAATGAAAATGAAAATGTTCGGAAAATGTGATGTTGAGAGTGGATGATTGATTTGGGGTTATGAAAAGTAAATAAGAAATTTAATTTTTATATTTATAATAAATAAATTTTGAAATATAAAAAATTTTATTTAAATTTTTCACAAAATACCTAAGACATGTGGGTTGGACACTCGTGTCCATTTTACTTTTAATATTTTTAATAGGACACGTCTTTGGCGTGCCTAACATATGTCAGAGGTGTCTCGAATGCGTATCGTGTCCAATAAGTGACGAATACAACATATCTCTTTGAGAAGAAGTATCAGGGCGTCATAGATAAATAAATATTTTGAAGGAAGTCAATTATCACAATGGGCATCAATTTCATAAGTGAATTTATAAAAAAGAACACAGAAGGCAACTGATACTGTTTTCTTTGCAGATAGCTCTAAGCTAGAAAAAATAAATAAAAGACAGCATGAAATTCATTAAAGCTATAAGCAAACCTGATCACAGATGTAATATCCTCGAGCAATAAGATAAACATACCTTTGAAGTTCACCTTCAGCAAATACATGATAATAGCGGTTATACACCACAGCCCCCTTCTTATCGTCTTTCTTTGCCAATCCATTTGCAATTGCAGTAGTCGATGTGCCATTAACTTCAGCCCGATGATATGGCAAATGCCAAGGAACAAAGTATTCTTGATTAGTAACAGCTTTACTAGAGGAAAGGGCATCCTCTTGTATCCCATTACAAAAAGAAGCAGCGATCACATTATCCTCCCTTCTACCTTCTTCGCCATATCCTGGATGAGCGTATCTATGTTTGGATATACCAGTTGTAGAGCAACAATCTTCATTTGCCTCTGGAATCTGCTTTAGCATCAGTGCTTCAGAATTACGCACTTGAGGAATGCTACCACTTACCCATCCTTCATTGTACTTCTCAGAAAGTGGGGTCCACTTTGAAAGCAATGAACTATCCTCTTGCTCTACAGCCCAAACCGTAATTAGAACAGTTCCACCTTTTCGTACCACTCGAATTAACTCTTCTATAGCCTTCCTTCTCCTGCTTTCTGTGCTCAGGTGATGAAGAACGGCAATAGAAATAGCAGCATCACCAAAATTGGTTTTATAAGGTAGATTAACCGCATCAGCAACCAAAACTTCATGATCTTTCTTTGCACATATATCGATCAAAGATGGGCTGATATCACAGCCTATGTAAAAGCAGTTCGGATTGAAGCCCAAGTACTTGCCATTTCCACAACCAGCATCCAATATGACAGCACCGGGACTCAAGGAATTCAAAAAGCTAGCAACTTTAGGCCATCTAGAAAATCTTGTAGCACTAAAATGTGGAGCAATGGCATTATAAACATGGTGTACATATTTTTTTTCAATATCTGGAGTGGCACAGACATTTGCTGAGCAAGGAGTGTCAATGTTCGCCGAATCAGATTCTTGATATTTTGAAGCATCCGTCATAGTAGTGGAAGCCACCATGCTGCAAAATTTCACGGATTTTCCAGTAGATCTGGTGCTGGAGTCAGAGACTAGAGAAAAATACAAGCATATTTTATAGTACTTTCTTGAGTAAGGATGATTTTAGGGAAGTTGCTAGTAATACCTGGGACCAGATTTTGGGAGGCGTTATGTTCTAGAAGTTGGGAAATAAATCTTACTGACTTTGTCACAAATGGGAGCAGCAAAACATTCATAGAAGCTCCGAGGATTCTGCCATAGATGCAAGAAAGACAAATATCAGAGATTCCTAATATTAGGGCATTTTGTCCAAGCATTTTTGTTCAGACACAAGCTGGTTTGACCAAGTATTTTCATATTTCAATTGGCTTACATCAAGGATCAGACTTAAGTCCATATCTTTTTGCTTTAGTTATGGATGATCTCACTAGACATTTGCAAGAGGTTGTTTCATGATGTATGCTTTTTGCTGATGATATTCTTTTTGTGGATAAAAGTAGAGAGGGAGTTGAAGGTAAACTTGAATTATGGAGATAGCCTTAGAGTCTAAAGGCTTTCGTTTGAGTAGATCTAAATCTGAATATATGGAGTGTAATTTTAGTAATAATAGTTCTTGTGAGAGGATTGTGACTTTGGGTGATCAAGTCATTAATAAGAGTACACGTTTTATATAATTTGGGTCTATTGTTCAGAGTGATGGTGAAATAGATATGGATATTATTAATAGAATTCAAGTTGGATGGTTGAGGTGGAGGAATGTATTGAGATTGTTGTGTGATAGAAAAGTCTCGCTCAAACTTAAGGAAAAATTCTATAAGATGGTGTTCAGACCTGCAATGATTTATGGAGTAGAATGTTGGCAATAAAAGAGAAGCATAATATTAAGTTAAGTGTTGCAGAGATGAGGATGCTCGGGTGGATTAGTGGGTTTACTCTTAGAGACAGGAAACAAAATGAGCATATACGTGAAAAGGTTGGAGTAGCTACAGTGGAAGATAAGATTAAAGAGAGTTGCCTTAAATGGTTTGGTAACATAAAACGACGGCCTTCCGATGACCCGGTTAGGAAAGTAGATCTATTAGATTTGACTTATGTTAAGAAAGGTAGAGGTAGACCTAAAAAGACTTGGTTAGAAAATATTAGAAATGACCTTTCTTTATAAGATTTAAATGAGAATATAACTTTTAACAGGGGCACATGGTTTAAAATTGCGCAATAAGAGGCACGCCTCTGCGCAATTTAAGACTTTTAAGCCTCGAAGCCTACGCAATGAGAGCTGGCATTGAGGCGTATGCCTCATGTTCACTGAGGCGCGCCTTGCCTCATGTTTTAGAGGCGCCCGCCTATTAATATTAAAAAAAAGCCCCAACCTAATAAGATTCCACAATTGGTATGTCTGCTCGGTACCGCTTGGTATAGCTCGGTATCGCTAGGTACATACTCGATACTGCTCAGTACCACTCGGTACAACAATGCTTGGTACCACTAGGTATATGGTCGGTACCGCTAGGTACATGCTCGGTACAGCTAGATACATGCTCGGTACCGATACGTACATGCTCGATACCGCTCGGTATATTTTCATACAAACGACTTACAAACTTTAAAAATAAACAGAACTTCAATATTACTCTTATAATAAAAATTTGTTCTAGTCCCCGCAAGGGCGCTGCCCCTTGACCCCGTGACCTAATTTGGGAAAGATAAAATTACAAACTTTAAAAATAAGCAGAACTTCAAAATTACAGGTCGAACCCCGCCAAGGGGCAGCGCCCCCTAAGACCCCTGGCTGCCCGGCATATTGTTGTATTCATTGTTATTTATTTTTGGAAAAATATGTTAATGAAAAGAATACTGTGATTTGGGAAAGATAAAATTTGAGTTGAATTATATTTCATATTGTCTTATTATTGGGATATTTTGATTTCACTTCATAACTTGTGCCTTTTTATGTTTTATATTTTTTGCTCATTAGTATATAAAAAATTTAACATTTTATGTTTACGCAATCTTTTGATTTTGAGACTTACGACTCAAAATGCCTTGAGGCTTACGCCTCGCCTCACGAACGAAAAACGCCTCAATACACAATTACGCAATTTTAAACATTGACAGGGCACAATGGAGAAAGAGGATTCATGTTGTCGAACCCACATAGTGGGATAAAATATTGATATTGTTGATGTTGCATTTTTGGATGAAGCAATGATGGAGGATAATAGGACAAAGGAAGGAGCAATAACGGAGAGATAGAGGGAGGGTGAGGAAAGAGGAAGAGATAGGAAAACTACCTTATAATGTTTCTCCGATTTTTTAATTAGTAATTCAAGTTTTAGTTATAGTTTTATTAGTAAATTTATTAGGTCATAGAAATTATTAGTTGATTCGAGGGGTGTACCAAGCCGACTCGAGCTCGACGAGTCGAGCTAATCGAGCTTGCAAGTCGAACTCGAACAGGATTTCAATCTCGACGGACTTATCGAGCTCGAGCTCAAACAGGCCTCCGCTCGACTTGACAACTCGCCGAGCGGCTCGCGACAGGAGAGACGGAAGACAAACCACCCTTTGCACACCAGAAGACAAATCACCCGTAGTCACGGAAACCGCACGCTCGACGGCAACTGAGCTCGTCGACCTCAAACACCCCTTGACTCAAGCTTGGCTCGATTCGACTCGTTTACGCCCCTAATTGATTCATATTTAATTGTTAATTAAAACATCCAATTCGTTATTAGTAAATGAAATGAAAAGTTAATTGAGTAAAGTATTTACCTAATCATGCAATAACTATGATTAATTAGTTTATCACTAATTATTTCTTAATTAAAGGGTTTTATAGGATATTCAGTAATTAAAAATTAAATAACCACAAGTTACAAGTCAATCAAATAATTCACGGGCTATTACATGAAATTGTAATAAATATCTTGGATAGTAGAGAACTAAGCTATTTTTGGATGGATTCTAGTCAAAATAAAAAGTTCCATCATATTGAAAAGAAAAGGCGGGTTATAAGTTTTTTAGACAATCTTTTGAAATTGTATAATGCTGCAGCCTCATCCGTTTCATATAGTAGCACTCTTTGCTCTCATTTACCAACACTATAGCTATGTAACTTTTTTTTCCTATTTAGTAAATCCCCCAAGCTCTTCAATAATAAATAAATAAAAGAGTTAGCTGTCTATTGAAATGAGCATTCTCATCCCTTGAAAATCAATGACAATCATCGTGACATTTCCTCAAACAAAAAGCCTAGATCTCCTATACAAATTACTCACTCCTTAAAAAGCTGCAATTCTTCGCTTTTAGCTAATAATGATACCTTTTGCTCGAGCTCTTAGCTATAATAAAGCAAAAAATTCTGGATTATTGACTCTGTAGCTTCAAATCAAATGATAAACTATGCTCACATATTCTCTTTTTATACTGCTTTGCCTAAAAACCTCAAAGGCAAAATTATTGATAGATCCCTATCCCACATTGCTGAGATTGGGACCAGTAGAGTTAACTATGAGCTCGTCTGAACTTTTTTTTTACATCTATCCAATATCTTTTGCAATCTCTTACCTACAAGCAACATAGAAAAAGATTATAACTATTAAATCACTTTTAATCAAAATATTATGAATTTTAGGAAAGAGGTCATGGAAGAAGATCGGCAACACTAGCTAGAGGTTAGAATTCTATACAACTTAGATGATTATTCCAAAGAGAGAAATCATGCCCTTTCTATTAACATATAACTTTTTTCTCTTGCCAAAAGAGATTAAATTATGTTATGACATTATAAGTTAGGTCAACCAAGTTTGTTGTACCTTAAAATCCTATTTTCTTTTTCATTAAAAATAAAGATAATTTTTCAATATGAATTTATCAACTAGCCAAACACCAAAAAAACTACCTTAAGCCTAAACACATATAAAGCAACCAAACGCTTTCTCTTATGCATGCTGATATTTGAAGCCCACTCCATATCTCAAAATCTTTACTCCAAGCAGTGGTTTACTTTTGTTGTTGATGATAATTGTGAGTTGGTCATACTAGTTGAAAGACATATCTGATTAAAACCAAATACTCTACTAAAATTCAAATCCTTCATTTTGATATAAGCACAGAGAATTTTGAAAGTAACCTGAATCAGAATGGAAATACTCATCGAAGTTATTGCCTTGATAATAAGGCATAGCCGAACCAAAAAAAATGCATCTCTTAAAGTGTGAAGATCTATTATGTTCACCACTAACTCTCTGAAATCTTTTGGGGTGATGACATCCTCAAGACCTGATATCTAATGAATCGACTAGCAATTAATGTGCTTCGGTTCAAAACCCTAATTGATGTGTTTTTCAAATGCTTTTCAAATACTAGCACTAGTTCAAATCTTCCTCGTACTGTCTTTGGGCACATTGCTTTTATCCACAATTATAAACCTAATAGAAAAACTAGATTCTTAAGCCTTCAAATATATCTTTCTCCAGTTTAAGACAAATTATAAATAATTTAAATATTATTTCTCTGGGAAATATTTGTATCGATGGATATCACTTTCTTTGAAAATAAACCTTTCTAGAAAAATTACCTCCAAGGGGCAATAGAATAGGAAAAAAAAATTAATATATTTTTTCTCTTAAATCCTTCAACCCATTTATGCCACCAAGTACCTTAAAATTCCTAGACTCAACAATATTGAGATTATTAAAACCACCGTTTTGATTAATGACTAGATCACACAACATTCCTTTAAACTTGTGTCAGCTCTCGAAGGACGAATTTATGATGTGAAACTACTCTATCTCACGAAGCTTGTCATGATTCTTTCCTAGACTAGAAAGATTTACAAACTCTTCCTCCATATAATATCATTAAAATTTTGTTAATTGCTCAAAGAAAATATGCTTCTACATGTACCCAACATCTTATAGCAAATATGTTAACAAATGACCATCTATCCACCTAGATAAATAATTTGGTATCAGTAGAAATTGAAATCTTA
Source organism: Dendrobium huoshanense (assembly GCA_016618105.1). NCBI lineage: Eukaryota > Viridiplantae > Streptophyta > Magnoliopsida > Asparagales > Orchidaceae > Dendrobium > Dendrobium huoshanense. Next base: position 22,700,785 of record CM028358.1, read on the forward strand.
AAGTCTATCAAAGAGGCTCTTAATAAACCATATAGAGAGAGATTGTGGAAGATGAAGTAAAGGCGATTAAAAAACTAGAGCATGAGAAGTCATTCAAAGATAGAAGGGTGTCATCCTTATTGGATGTAAATAGCTCTTCAATGTCAAATATCAATGTACAGAACCTATTGAGAAATATAAAGTATAGATGGATGCAAAAGGATTCACCCAAACTTAATATATTGACTATTATTAAACCTTTGCACATGTTGCTAAACTTAATACTAATTGGATCTTTCTCTCAATGATAGTCAACATTGATTCCAATTAAATGTCAAGAATGCATTCTTGATTGTTGATTTGAATAAAGAAATCTACATGGTTCTTCCTCTATGCAAGAGCGGAACCGTTTGGTTGTTTTCTTTATTCGACTTCGTTGAGTTTCGCTCATTGCTCTGCCCAACAGCCCCACCGTCTAATGTTCGTCGAACTTCGAAGGTCTAATAGTCCAAGGTCGAAGCCTCGAAGATCGAAAGCCAAAATATGCATCTTCTTCTTGCATTATCTTCTTCCAAGTAAGCTTTGTTTTTTTCTTTCTTCCATTTTTATTTTCTTCAGATGACTCTTTTTTTTTTTTTTTTTTTTTTTTTTTGCTTTTTGTTCATCTTACAGTTGTTTGAGAGAAGTGATGGAACATTTTATTGGATGATTTCTAGCCTATTATTTATTTTTTTTGTTCTTATTGCAATGTTTGTAACCTTTCATTCTAATATATACTTTCTTATAGTTCATCAAATCATATAGAAGATCATCATCTTACTTCTCTTCTAGTTGTGTCTTCTGAAATCTTTGATACTTTTATTGAAATTTGATTTACTTGGTTGTTTTGTGATTAATCTTTCCACAGTTTTCCTTTTACCCTCAAATGCGAATAAAAAATTGCAAATTATAAACTTCCGGACCCTTGGATAAAAATAAAGGAAATCGATAGTTTAGCTTAACTAACCATTGAATTATTTGTTTTGATTTGTTGTTCTACGGATCAATTTAAATTTTTTTACTTGAAATTTATAATGCAATATCAGAATTTACTTTGAATTTTATATTGTATATATTTTTATTTTTTTTATAAGTTTATCCCCCTAAGAATGAAGGCTGATTCCAACCCTGCTTCTACAAATAAGTGACTCCAAAAAGGTAGACTCAAAATGCAAATGGAAGGAATCTATTTACAGGCCCAAAAAACCACCTAAAGACTACTTCAAAAGGTTTAAAAACAAGGATTTAAATAGGCTCACTTTGATCACACTTTGTTCTACAAGCACACAAATGTTAAGTTTATTATATTAATCATATATATTAATTATATTATTATTACAAGTGAACATGATTTTGGGGTAAATATTTTGAAGGAAATTTGTTAAAGAGTTCAAAATCAAAAACCTTAGGCATCTTGGATATTTTCTCAATATTAAAATCATTAGAAACAAATTTGGCCACATCATTTCCCAAAGAAAATATGTTCTAGATCTCGGAGTTTTGCTGAAAGCAAACCTGTCAACACTCCAAGAGATCCTAACACTAAATTGAGTGATCCTTGCACTTATTCTCCAATCAATATAGGAAAATATCAAGGATTGCATGGGAAACTCAACTATTTAGCTCATACTAAACATGGCATTCTGATAGGCCGGTTCAATCTTAACTGACCCAGCTGGCCGAAAGGCCAACTCAAGTCTACAGGAGGCGGACAAGTGCCGCATCCCTTGGGTATTGCCGCCCAAACTAGTGGGCCCCACTAGGAGGAAATTAAGAAGGGAGGGTTGGGCGGCTAGGGAGAGAGGAAAATTTGAATTTTGGATGTTTGAATTAGGGAATTAATGTATTAATAGTATGATTTGTTTAGAGTTAGGGTTATGCATAATTTGAGTTGTTCTCTTAGAGTCTCCTTGGCGTCTTGGGCTCCTAGATCCACAATCTAGAGATTTGGGAGAGACGATCCTATCCTCTCGAATTGAGGATCAATTGTATCTTTCTTGGAGTTTGTTTGTTTTGATTCTTCTATCACAATCTATCGCTTTTAGTTTGATTTCATCCAGATTTTTCTTGTTTTCTTGCTGTTTTGGGCCCATTATTGCTTAGGTTGCTTGCGAACTCAATTATTTCCTCTTGGATTACTTGCGAACTCAAGTATTTCCTATCACATTCCCTTTGTTGTTAGAATGGTAAATCAGTTCATGCATACTCCCAATGAGGAGCACATGAATGTTGTTACAAGGATATTCAAATATATAAAAAAACTAGGAAGGCTATTCTTTAAGAAATGGGAATCCATAATTATAAAAACCTATAATGATACTGATTGGGCAAGTTCAACAATTTACAGAAGATCTTCATCAAGATATTGTACTTATGCTTGGAAAATCTTGTATGATGTTTACAAAATAACTTGAGTATTAAAAGGAAAATAACAAAGGTTATCATCATCTACTATACTTAAAGCATTCCCTAAAGGGAATGAGTGTTGACATATGCTTGTATAGTAGGCGGCACTACCTAGATGTCATTTCCTACATGTGATTGGTCCGGGCATTCTCTCCCTGGAAGGAATTTTTGCAGGCGAAGGCAACGTACAGCAGGTGACCACTCCCTGGATAGTAATTCCTGTTGATTTTCACTCTTGACAGCTTGCGATATGGGTTTGTATCAAAAGCTATTGATGTGGTGCAAATGGGTGGCTGATTTCTAGGAATTCTACCAATTATAATTAGTGCTTTTTAAATTAAAAATCTGTTATAATATTTAGATTTCTAGGATATGTTTATTTCTTGATTTTCACCTTTGTGAAACTCTATTTACAGGGACATATTTCAGTCAATGTAATCCATGGAGTATCCCACTTCTTTGTCCATCTTTTTTCTCTCCTACTTCTCTCTTTAATTATATGAATGATTAATAACAAATTAAATTATAATTATGAATCAAGAAAGCAATCGATTCATTAAATAACCTTATTATGATTTCTAGCCATGTACTATGGCAGTGAAATAAATAACATAAAACTAAGTATTTTAATTGGTAAAAACCCCAGCATAATTACCACTCACCACCTTAATCATTGCACTGTTATTTGACGTAAGTTGATATACTAAAACAATTCATTTAACGTCAATCTTATTATATTATTATATGCTAATAACTACAATATCGGAATCATAAATACAAATCCAAATCTATAATATTGGAAACATGCTGACTGGCAAACAGATTTTAGAAAATTAACATAAATTATTTACACCAAACTAGATTCCATGATTAAAATGTTGATTGCAGAAAATCAAAGAATCAAGTAGGGGAAGCAAAGATTAATCTCCATCACATTAACTATTTTTTTTATCTACACACAAAATTAGATTTATAAAACAGAGAAAATGACAAAAATTTTCGTGAAACAACAGAAGAGAATAACCACGAGTTGATCAAATGAATAACTTTAACTATTTAAATACATAAACTTTTTCTGCTACCCAATTTGTTCTCAAGACAATAGTTGTGGAATTCAGTTGCACTTAGCGTTGCTAATGGTAACAACAATGGCGAGTTTCAACCATTCAAAAGGGACATTACTCTAAATCCTAATCATTCCATGGTTTAAAAGATCATTCAAGGAGCACGCCTCGAACTGAACACCTCAAGGCTTAAGCCTTACTAGTGCCGGTGAGGCTTACGCCTTTTTTTAATAAGGCATAAACCTCGAGGCGTTATGAGGCAGCGCCTCATTTTAAGTTAAGTTTTATAATTTTTTATTATATATAATTATTATATATATATAATTCAATTATACAAACAAAAGGAACCTATTAGCCATAAAACAAATGAACAATTTTAGATGGTTGTGTTATTTTAAGAAAAATTTAAAAGATAAACATTTTAAATTATAGAGACAAATAACTGGTGAAAACGAAATAAATCTTTTCATTTTGAATAAGTTTTATAATTTTGTAATTGTATATTATTATTATGATACATTTTTTTAATTATATTATACAAAGAGAATGAACCTCTTAGTTATAGGATCAATGAACAATGTTGAACGGTTGTGTTATGTTTAATAAAAATTTGAAAGATAAACACTTCAAATTATAGAGGCGAATAATTGGTGAAAATGAAATAAATCATTTGATTGTAACTGATATATTATCTAATGATAAATGGATAATAGCAACAAATAATAAAAGATTTAAAATTGAAATTGGAGAAATGCATTCAATGAAAAGAATGAAGATATCAATTCTAACATTAAAATGGCTAATGAATTGGTAATAACTTCTACTTTATAATTAATTTAAAGAAAGTAACAAGGTATAGTTCAAGCTTAAAAAAAATATCAAATGGTGATTAAAATATAATGACTTACCTTTTTGTGTAATTAAATTGTTGTTTTATTTTATAATACATTGAATCTAATGTCATTTAATATGGAGAGTTAAAACAAATGTTATGATTGAAGACGGTTTTGATTATTTGAGTTAGAATTCAAGGATGATATAATTATTGCATATGAGAGCTATTATAAAGAATATGAAAGTAAGAATGAGGTTGTCGTGAATCCTAATTTTTATGGTGTATTTATGTTTTAAATGAGTATTTACTTTGAATCTCATTTCAAATATTTATTGAACAAGGAATAAATTTATTTAAACTTGACTCTTGAGGTTCATCTCATGAGTTGAGATCAATTCTTGCATAATGTATCATGATGATGGGCTGTATCGGCTTCTGGACCCATTGTATGATAGAAGTATAGTGTGATTGTGTTAGCTATGTGAGGGTTAATTGATTTCAGAAGCCGATACACTATACTTCTATCAAGAACCAAATATGCAACCACACTATATATATCAAGTAGTTTTATAATAGAACTAAATATGCACTAAATATGCATGTGATTTCTAGATATCAAGTAGTGTTATATTTGAATTGAACTAAATATGCACTATATTTGATTTGCTTAACATACTAAGAATAATTATATCTTAATTTACGTCATTGTTGATTATCGATATTCATGTGATTTATTATGAACCTTAACTAATTGGGTATTGATATCCTCATTTAATTGATTTTACAACTTCCATTTTATGATTTAGCCTTCTGTTGTCTTTATTTATTTCAGATTGATTAAGTTGCATAAGCAGTGATTGTGGTTCATGTAGTAAATTTACTATGAATGTGTGAGCATGTGTTATTTAAGATCTCCATTATGTTATTTGTAGTAGTTATAATAAAATTCATTATTAGGAACTTGTAGTATTAGTTCTTCATATTCAAATTATTTAATTGTTTGATATTTGCAGAAGTCAGCCAAATTCCTTAGGGCTGTTTGTGGGCCATGATAGTGGAGAAGAGAGCTTGAGGCGGTTGAACGGAACACCCCCTTGTCTGCTATCAAAGGCGAGGCTAGTTGTTCCTGATGTGCAGCTTTTCACGAGAAAGAAATCAGTTAGGCTGAGTCATCCAGCTTGGGGCCTATTCAGAGTCTTCCAAGCATCAATTTAGGCATTTTAGGTGTTTGTTGACTTAGTTTGTACACTACATCTAGCGTAGGAGTTTCCCTATTGTTTTGAGATTTTTCTAATCTATGTGACGCAACCAAACAGTGTAAAATTGGACAACAGTTCAGTTTTTCTAAATTGCTTTAAGATGCATGACTGCATGTTTTACATCAATTTGTTTGATAAATCAAACAGATATTTGTATTGTCCCAATAAAATCAAAGAATATTACAGCTAAGAAGATAAATAGCATCACATAAATCTGGCTTTGCATATATACCCAGTGCCATTTACATGAAGTGATGGGCACCACATAAGGGAATTATGATTTCTTAATAAAGTGATTAAGAAATATATGTGGCCGAAATCACTCGCATTAGGAAAAATTACATTTGCTAGCTTAGCCAATTTGAGGAATGAATCTTTCCTTTCCGATTAAGGATCAAAGTTGAAATTTTAAACAAGCTAAGATCACCTCAAAATTTTAGATCAAATTTCTAAAATTCAATCTCGTTTCATTAGCTTGGATTTTTCAAGCTTTAAGCATTGAAAAGAGAAAGTCAAAAAGGACAGCGTGGAGATGGATTCCCTGGGTCGATCTCTCCGTCAGAAATGTGGCTCCGGTAGAAACAAACGAAATGATAAAATATGATAAGAGACGGGAAAAAAGGGGGACAAAAAAGAGGAATAAAATACCTCCAACTACAGAGCTCTTCGCCTGCCTGCGAGTCTAAGGGGCTGTTTGGTATCGGATTTATTCCCGGATTTAAGTCGGATTTACGCTAAATCCAGCCAAACGATTTTTGTGCGCTCGTTAAATCACGGGATTCCGTAAATCCCAGATTTAGGGATTTACGGCTTAAATCCCGGATTTACTAAATCCCTCTGTTTGGCGGATTTAACGGGATTTAGCCGAAAAAGCGCGCGAAAGGGAGAAAGTTACCTTCACAGCCAGCGAGGTCCCGTTCTTGCTTCCGATCAAATGTCGAAATTTCCGATCCGACAGGAAGGGAAAGACGTCGAAGGAGCGAAGTTGAACAGCCACGAAGGAAACGAAGAAGCGACGCATGCAATCTCTACACCTCCTGCGAAGCAACGAGCAACGACTAAAAGTGAAGATGAAAGGCAAACCTAGACGCCTCTAAGTTATTATTGATTAACTTAATTAATATATTTTAAAATATTAATAAATAAGTAAAATAATTAAATAATTAATTGTATAATTAGGGCATAAATTTATTATGTACAATTAGTAATTAAATATTAATAGAATTAGCTTACTTAATATAACTTAATATGTATGTATTATTAAATATTTAATTAATAGTGTAAATAATAATTAATGAGTACTTTGTACTTAATATGTTATTAAATTTATAACACATTAATTTTTATTTTTAATTATAAATTTATTTTTTTATTTATAATTATATTATTCACATTTAAATCCCTAACTGTCATAAATCCTGAAATTTGTTACCAAAACAGTTTCTAAGGATTTAAGAAGATTTAACATTTGACATACCAAACAGTTTTCAGGATTTAACACATTTCGAATTTACTAAATCCAGATTTACAGGATTTACTAAATCCCACTAAAGTTAAATCTCACTTGTTGCCAAACAGCCCCTAAAACAAGGAGCAAATGTCAAACCCAAAACACCGAACATGGCTTAAGGGGTTTTTTATTTTTTTCGCGGAGGAGGCACGTGCCCCCAGACCCCGCTTCCCTCCGCCGTTGGACCCTATTAATTTTTTGTCACTAAAAGATATTTTTAACGACCAATTTATTTTTGTCTCAATTTTTTTTGTCGCTATTGACCCATTTTCTTGTAGTGGAATGATCCCTCAAAAAAATTATGAATTTGCATCTTCGTCGAACTTCTTGTAGATCTTATTGAACTCTCAGATGAAGGCTCAGAATGTCGGTCAAGCCCTACATTTGGACACTCAACTATCATGTGTCTAACATGCCCGCACCTAAAATATTATCTCGACATCCTGTAGCATTGACCAAAATGTTGTCTACCATAAATCTAGCACATAAGTGCCCCACTGCCTCTGCTAGGAACATATATAAATGATCCACCTCTTCAAGACTCTCTAAGTTCAAATCTACTCAGAACGTTAATATGGGAATAATATAAGGAAAATAATGATAATTAGAATTTACGTAATAAATAAATATTTACATAATATTGAGAGAAAAAAAATCGAGTTTGTCTGGGAAGAGTATAAAAATAAGTAAATAAATGATATTTTATGTAATAAATAATATTTACAAAATTATAATTACAATGATAAAATTTGAAAGGTAAAAGAAATTTATTTAAAAATTCATGATTGTACGTTAGCATTCCTTGAATCCTAGAGAATGTAAAAATGATTTGCATTTTCAATAGAAAATGCAAAAATTTTCGTTTCCTTAGTAGAATGGATATTAATTTTGCATTTTCTATAAAAAAAATAATTTTTTTTTTGCATTTTCTATTGAAAATTGATGCGTCGTCAAAAAATTATCTTAATCGGACGCGAATCTCGATGCAAAATCAAATTAGAAACTTCAAAAATTAATTAGGAGACCATCCGAACTCCGATTTCAGCAAACTTATAGTCGAACTGAGCGTCTCGGAAATAAGAACCCAACGACACCAAATTCAACTTAATCCGAGCCCAAATGCATCCAATTCAAGGACCCGAAGCGCTGTGGGAAGGTTCAAACCACAATTTACATTACCAAACGTTTTCCAAACATAGCATGCTTATACTCGAAACGAGCGGCTCGACGAGACGAATCCAACGAGCCCAAGATTCCCAAATTCCGAAATCATTAAGGTTTTTAAATGTCTAAAGAACGGTGCATGATCAAGGGATTCAACATCGGTTGTTTATCCGACCACTCCCCATTTACCTTTGATCTCTCACCTATTTACGGGTCATGCCACTCCATAAATCTATAAATAGAGCTCCCTCTCCTCTTGAGAAAACCCCCTGAGCCTAAGGAAAAAAGAGAGAGATCGGAGATCGCTCTTGCTTCCTAGCCTCCTCGACCACCGCCGGAGTTTCGCCGGACCACCACTTGAGGTCCGTTGGACCACTGTCTGACGTTGTTGCTCCGCTGGACCACCACTTGAGGCCCTCACCTTCGTCGGACCACCACTTGAGGCCCTCACCTTCGTCGGACCACCACTTGAAGCCCTCACCTCCGCCGGACCACTGTCTAATGTCGTTGCTCCGCCGGACCACCACTTGAGGCTCTCACCTCCGCCGGACCACCGTTTGACGCCGTTGCTCCGCCGAACCACCACTTGAGGCCCTCACCTCCGTCGGGCCACCGCCTGACGTCGTTGCTCCTCCGAACAACACCTGAGGCCTGGACTTCTGCCGGACCACCATCTGAGGCTCGGACTTCCACTGGACCACTACCTGAGGCTCAGACTTTCGTCGTACCACCACTTGAGACTCTATGCTCCACCATGCCACTACCTGAAGCTCGGACTCCTGCCGGACTGTCACTTGAGGCCCTGAGCTCCACCAAACAATCACCTGACGCCCGAAGTTCTACCGAAGTACCATCTTTCTACTACAGTATTTCAAACTCCTATCTCCTGCCAACTACGGTCCTCCCGACCTCCGTCGCCTACTATGGTCACTCCGACCTCCATCACCATACAACGGTCTTTCAGACCTCGGTCTCCTGCCAACTATGGTCTTCCAGACTTCCATCTCCTGCCGACTACAGTCCTCCCGACCTCCGTCGCCTACTACGGTCCTTCCAACCTTCATCACCAGACAACGGTCTTTCAGACCCCGATCTCATGCCGACTATGGTCCTCACGACTTATGTAGCCTACTACGGTTCTTCCGACCTATATCGCCAGACAATGGTCTTCCTGACCCCAATCTCCTACCAACTACGATCTTTTAAACCCCCGTCTCGTGCCAACTATGACCTTTCCAACTAAACAAACATGTATATTATTGTAACTCCCACTATGTAATGCGCTCTATATGATGTACATTTGTGCCATCAAGCCAAGGCCTTCTCCCAAAGAAGTGCCTCATTTGTAATCGACTGCAAATACTAGTGGATTCATTCAAACTGGGCCAGGCCCCGTGATTTTTCTCTCTTTTTTAGGGGTTTCCACGTAAAAACTCTGGTGTCTCTTATGAATGCTACACCCTCTCTCTTATATGATTGTGTGCTGGATCTTCGTATAATACTAAGACGTTAAACTATATATTTTCTCTACCGCCACGAATACTCCAAGACGCAACAAAAAATTAAAGTACTAATTTATTTTGTATTTTTTGAAAATTTAAAATGATTTTAAATATTCAATAAAAAAGTAAAATTATTTTACATTTACTCTCTTACATAAGTTATATTTAAATTATGCAGTGTTTACTTAATTGGCTTTAACAGTCGCTCATTTTTAAAATTTCTCCTTATCAAGCTAGTTTTTAAAAATAAATCAATATTCTACAAACATTAAAATCAATTCAAATGATATTTTAAATACTCAAATAAAAAATAGAGAAAAAAAAAAGTTTCCAATAAAAATGAATGTAACAAGATTTCAAGAGCATATTGTTAGGTGCTAGAAAATTTGCGACAATAAAAAAATTTTAGAGATTAGAAATTTTCTTTATGTGAAAAATCTGAAAGGGTCAAAATCATAGGGTCACATTTACCTGCAATAATCAACTATAAAGCGTGAGATACAAAAATCCCCCATTCCTCAAAATTGAAGAAGAAGGAATATTTATGTAAGGAATTCTTGGAACCAATAAATAGTTAACATCTGTTATCATTAGCTTTACCCGTGTAGTGTTATAATTTCATGTCGCGGTTCGTAGACCGCTCTATGTATCTATATATATTCATGTTATATCTACAGGAAATGACATCACTTTAATTCTTCGGCTTCTTCCTGCTTAATTCCTCCTCTCCCTGTTCTTGTTTTTATCATGGTATCAGAGCAGGCTCTCTGAAGTTTCATTTCTTTTTGCTCTCATGGTGAATTCTGCCACATCCCAGATCGATGATCGCCTCGACCCTGTTCTGCCCGCTGAACCGATCATCCCCTCAACGCTGAAGTTCGTCGTCTCCAGCATCAAACCGTAGTTCCCACTCAACTAGAACCGGGAAACTATTTGTTATGGCGATCTCAGCTTCTGAAAATTTTCTATGCTAATGGATTTGAGAATTTTCTTGATCCCAATCTTCCCCCTCCCCTGCAATCTCTTTCTTGTTCCGACGACACTTCCATTTCCAACCCTCTATATATGCAATGGTTTCTTCAAGATCAAAATCTTGCTTCCGATGTGTACTCAATTATATCTTCCTCTGTTTTAACCTACGTTGTCCATCTTCATTCCACGGCTGAAATCTGGATTGCCCTAGAAAAAATGTTTTCAATCATCTAACAGATCTAAAGTTATACAACGCAAAAATGAGTTGCATAACATTTCTCTCAAAACTGGCTCTATGACTCAATATCTTGCAGATATTAAAACCTTGGCAGACCAAATTGCTGCTGCTGGATCTGTCATGGACACTGAGGATATCATACTATATATCCTCAATGGGTTGCCTGCTTCTTACCAGTCGTTCAAGACTGCAATACGCACGATGCTAACACATATTAGCCTTGATCAACTGTACCCTCTATTACTGAGCAAGGAAATCAATCTGGCATCCGACGCGGCTCGCAGCACTCTGATGCATGACTCCAGCATGGCCCTCATCTCCTACCGAGGGCAAGGCCGTCGATTTAGAGGTCGCTCGATTCCAAATTCCTCCAACAGTAACAGGCAGCCGACCACACCTCAGCATATTTGCCAAATTTGCTTCAAGAAAGGACATACAATGGCTTCTTGCTGGCACATACTCAATCTTCAGTACATTCCTAGCTCACAGAACAATTCCACAAAAGCCTTGATTGCTAGCCAGAAGACTCTACCCAAACTGGTATCTAAACTCTGGGGCATTCTCCCATATCACTAATTCCCTTGACAACTTGAATATTTCTTCTCCCTACCAAGGCTTAGACTGTATTACTGTCGAGGACGGTCGGTCTGTCAAGATCACGCATTCAGGGGCATGCTTATTACCTACCCCCTCTCATAAGCTGAAATTGTCTAATATTATTCATTCTCATGCTCTTTGATATAATCTTTTATCTATATCCACACTAACGTGTGATACTGATATCTCTATTATTTTTTATCCTTGTGGTTTCACCTTCAAGGATCGGAAGACACAGCAAGTTCTTCTTCGCGGCCCGTGTCATGATGGCTTATACCCTCTCCGGTAGACTTCCTCTAGCAAACCGACATGAGCGCTATCTACTACATCTGCTTACACTATTTGTTGGCATAATAGACTTGGTCATCCCCACCAACGTATTCTTGATTTGATTTCTACATGTAATTCGCAATTCAAAATAAATGTCACTTCTATTTCTTACTCATCTTGTAACACATCCAAAGGGCATAAACTTTCCTTTAACATTTCTAAAAATCATCAAAATTGTTCGTTAGCTCTAATTCACTCTAATATTTGGGGTCTTGCACCCATTGATTCGCTTCAAGATTTTCGATATTATGTTATCTTTATCGATGATTTTTCTAGATTTACGTGATTATTTTCTATGAAACACAAATCCAAGCTTACAAAAATTTTTATTACGTTTACTACTCTGATTGAAAAACTAACCTTGCATAAGATCAAAAAATTTCGCACTGATGGCGGTACCGAATATACTAATCATACCCTCAAAAATTTCTTGCAAACTCATGGCATTACTCACCAAATGTCTTGCCCGTACACGCCACAACAGAATGGCGTTGTAGAGTGTAAGCACCGACACATAATTGAGACTACGCTGAGCCTTCTCCATGTGGCATCGATGCCTTACAAATACTAGCCCGATGCGGTCTTAACCACTATGTACCTAATCAATAGAATGCCATCTACCACCATAGATAACATCTCTCCTTTTCAACTTCTACACAATTTTAAACCCAATTATAGTTTCCTTCAAACTTTCGGTTGTGAATGTTTTTCGCTTCTTCCACCTCACTCTCGCCATAAATTCCAACCAAAAGCTGTGTCTTGCGTCTTCTTAGGTTGTTCTGAAAGTCACAAAGGGTACAAATGCCTAGACCGCAACTCCAACAAGATCATTGTATCTAGAAATGTTTGATTCAATGAAATTCTTTTCCTTTTACTTCTGTCTCCCGCCTACCTCAGCAATTCCCCACCAATCTCTCTCCCTACACTCTTACTCCTACATCTGTGTACTCTTCATCTCACTCTATTAGTCCAACTTCTCACTCTGATTTAGCTACTCAACTCTTAACTCCTGCTCAAGCTCAGCAGCCTCAATTGCCTCAAACCACCTCTACTGATCAAACCATAGCCTCTTTACCCACCGAACCCGCTGTCCTTCCCCAACATCACATGATCACTCGCATGAAAATTGGCTCTCTTAAACCACATACCCATCTCAACCTTCTTCATGAACAAATGCTTGCATCATTTTCTGATCCTACACCGACGCTGTCAAATCTATTGAATGGAGACAGGCCATGACAGCTGAATATCTGGCTCTACAAAAACAAGGAACTTGGCATCTTGTTAAACCTCAACCTGATACCTCCATCATTGGGTATAAATGGACGTATCGTACCAAATGAAACTCAAAACGGCTCGGTTGCTAAGTACAAAGCAAGACTTGTAGCCTTCGGTAATCATCAAGAGTACGGCCTGGATTATACTGAAACTTTCAGCCCAGTTGCAAAACTACCTACCATCCGTATATTGCTCGTCGTTGCTCTCAAAAAGGGATGTCCTGTTCAACAATTGGATGTAGCAAATGCCTTTTTACACGATGAGCTCTTCGAAGTAGTCTACATGAAACAACCGAAAGGATTTGAGGATTCAATGCATCCCGACTATGTTTGTCGCCATAACAAGGCACTTTATGGGCTCAAACAAGCTCCCCGTCAGTGGTACAACACGTTCACATCATACTTGCTAGCGAATGGGTTCACACATAGCAGCTCTGATCCCTCTCTTCTCATTTTCAGTCAATCCAATATTCATATTTTCTTACTAATACATGTGGATGATATACTCCTTACAGGTAACGATCAGGATTCTATCAAACAGATTCTTGCCCAGCTCAATAGTAGGTTTTCCATGAAAAACCTGGGCGTAGCAAATGACTTCTCGGGATTCACATCTCCAAATCATTCAACAATTACTTTCTCTCACAGCTGCAATATACCTACTCCTTACTGCAGCAAGCTAAACTCACCCACTGTAAACCATTATCTAATCCCTCTTGCACTAAATTTCCATCTGTGTTCAATGCAGATCCAATTCTCTTGGACCCGATTCTTTATAGGAAACTAACGGGTTCTCTTCAGTATTTGACGCTCACTCGTCCGGACATAGCATATAGCGTTAATCTCCTCTCTCAACACATGCACAATCCTTTCCCTCAACATATCTATCTTCTCAAGTGTCTTTTATGCTATCTAAAAGGTACTATCCATTATGGTATTCCCATAACCAATATTAATCTTGTTCTAAAATCCTTTTCAGATGCGGATTGGGCTGGTAACCCAATCTCTAGACGATCTACCTCAGGTTATTGTTCCTTTATCGGTGATAACATCATCTCCTGGACGGTTAAGAAATAACATACTGTCTCCAGATCTTCCACTGAATCAGAATACCGCACTCTCGCCTCCCTTACATCAGACATCATCTAGCTTAGGCACATTCTACTAGACTTTGGCGTACCTCAAGACACTCTTATAGATCTTTCACTACAGGAAAAATGTCTATTACCGGCGGTTCTAACTGGAGGTTTATGGACTGCCGGTATTACCAGCGGTGTAGCCGGCAGTTTAACCGGCGGTGTAGCCGACAGTTTAACCACCGGCTTTTAACGGCGACCTAACCGATGATTTTGGTACGATAAACCGCCGGTAAACCGCCGGACTTCAATATGAACCGACGGTTTAACGGCGGCCTGGACCGCCGTTGATAAGTTATTTTTGACCGGCAGTCCAAACCGCCGGAAAACCGCCAGTAAATGCACTAATACGACCAGACCCGCAACTCACATTTCATTCTTACTCTTTCCTTCTCTCTCTCGTTTCAGTCGCTCTGCCGTCGCCTCTGCTCGTCCGACCGCCACCGACAAAGCTTCTCCGACCAAAGCCGACGAAGCTTCTCCGACTGCTGACCTAGATCCGACCGCCGACGGTTAAACTCCGACGTCCGACCCCAAACTGACCGCCGACTTCCAATTTTCAACCATAGATTTCTATTTTAAGATATTTTTTTATGGTTTTTCTTTGATTATTTGTTCTCACTAGACATTTGCAAGTGTTAGAGATATTTTGGATGATTTAGATAGTAATGCAAGAGGTAATGTTGTAATCATTTGGGTAGATTTAAATTTTTTTTAGGGTAGATCAAATTTGTTGATTGTGACTTTGAGTTAAAGCAAGATAGGAAGAGAGAGATTGAGGGAGAGAAAAGAGAGGGAGAGGGAGAGAGATCATATATGAGAGAGCAAGAGAGAGAGAGAGAGAGAGAGAGAGAGAGAGAGAGAGAGAGAGAGAGAGAGAGAGAGAGAGAGAGATAGATAGATAGATAAAAGAGAGGGAGGGAGAGAGAGAGAACAAGAGCTAGCATTGAGATGAGGGAGAGGGAGAGGGAGAGAGAGAGAGAACAAGAGAGATAGATAGATAGCAAGTGTTAGAGAGAGTGAGAGATCGAGAGAGAGAGAAAAAAAGAGAGGGAGAGGGAGAGAGAAAAGAGAGGGAGAGTGAAAAGAGAGTGAGAGGGAGAGAGAGAGAGAGAGAGAGAACAAGAGAGAGAGAGAGAGAGAGAGCGATATATAGAGAGAAAAGAGAGGGAGAGTGAAAAGAGAGTGAGAGGGAGAGAGAGAAAATAAGAGAGAGAGAGAGAGAGCGATAGATAGAGAGAAAGCAAGAGCGACTAGAAAAGTAAATCCACTCTTCCAACAAAACATCCTCATCCACTCATCCACCTAAATATCTCTGCAACATTTAGTATTAAGCTTGTCATTTAATGGCCAACATTCGGCACCATAAAGCATTGCATGTCTCACTATCTTATAGAATTTTCCCTTAAGTTTGAGGGGGAATTTTCTATCGCACAACAAGCCCGATGCATTCCTCCATTTCAACCATCCAACTTGAATTGTGCTGATAATATCTTCATCTATTTCACCATCACTCTGAATAATATATCAAGATATCTAAGATGTGTACTCTTATTAATGACTTGGTTGCCAAAAATTACACTCCATATATCTAGTTTTAGATACACTTAAGTGAAAACCTTTAGACTCTAAGATTGACATCCATAATTCAAGTTTACCTTCAACTCCCCTCTCTAGTCTTATCAACTAGAAGAATAGCATCAACAAAAAGCATACACAAAGATACATCCTCTTGCAAATGTCATTGAAAATTAATGTCCTTTGCTCTGGAGATCAATTTCACAAAGATGAGGATGTTTAGGTTGAGAGATATTATATAGCAACTTTCTTGGTTTAATGCCCTTTTCTCTGGAGATCAATTTCATTGAAAATTAAACTATGAGTAAATCCACTCATCCACCTAAATTATAACACATTTGCACATGCATGTATTCTAATAAATGTTTTCATAACTATGTATAGTGACGTTTGCTTCAACGTCCAAATGACTATCCAAGAAGAGAGATATTTGATGTATAACAGATTGTTGCCGGGTCAAAAAGGATTGACAGTTGAATTTATAGAGAGAGTTGAAACTTTCATTCAAGTTGCATCTCAACTGCCTTTCTTTCAGTTTGATAGAATGTTTAGATGTCCATGTTCGAAGCATAAAAATCTAGCATTTCTCAAGCCCGATGATGTGAAGCTTGATTTATATCATAGGGGATTTCTTCCACACTATTGGATTTGGACATCACATGGTGAGTACGAGCCACATAGAGATGCTCATGCCGGTTCATCTACAACTTATGAAACATTTGATGAAGATCAAATGAGTAGACCCTATGAAGACCTTATTTTTGATGTAGCAGGTCATAATTTAAGGTCTAATGTGGAAGAGACACCAAATGCAGAGACACAAAAATTCTTTGAGTTATTACATTCAGCTCAAAAGCCAATTTGGGAAGGTTGCAGTGCACATTTGGAATTATTCATTGCAGTGAGGATGCTAAGTATTAAGACTAAGTATAATATTCCCCATGAGTGTTTTAATGATGTTATTGGTCTTATGAAGGAAATTAATCCAGCTGACAACTTAATTCCTTTAGACTTGTACCGAACAAAAAAATTAGTATCCAAGTTGGGTCTCACTGCTACAAAGATTGATTATTGTATCAATGGATGTATGTTATACTATAAGGATGATGCAGCAGAAGTTATTTGTCGCACCTGCAATGCTCCTCAATTTAAGCCAAACTCGGGAAAATAACATCGTCCAAAGAAAGATGTATCATATTCCCGTTTGTTTTATTTATCAATCTTTCCAAGACTTCAGCGACTCTATGCATCAATGAGTTCAGCAGGCCATATGAGATGACATAAGGAGAAAATAGCAAAAAGTGATATTCTTTCTCATCCATCAGATGCTGAAGCGTGGAAACATTTTGATCGAGTGCATCCTTCATTTGCTGCTGAACCACGCAACATAAGATTGGAATTATGTACTGATGGTTTTACTCCCTATAGTCAAACAGCTACATCGTACTCTTGTTGGCCAGTTATATTAACACCATATAACCTTCCATCAGAGATGTGTATGACTACTCCGTTCATGTTCTTAACTCTGATTATACCTTGACCACATAATTCAAAAGCAAAAATTGATATCTTTTTGCAACCATTAATTGATGACCTCAAATTATTATGGGAAGAAGGAGTGCTCATATATGACATATCAACAAAACAAAATTTTCTCCTTCGAACTGCTTTGCTGTGGACCATCGGTGATTT
The DNA here is from genome assembly GCA_016618105.1 of Dendrobium huoshanense. Lineage (NCBI taxonomy): Eukaryota > Viridiplantae > Streptophyta > Magnoliopsida > Asparagales > Orchidaceae > Dendrobium > Dendrobium huoshanense. The sequence goes on from CM028358.1 coordinate 22,718,363, forward strand.
TCCAGCTTATGGTATGTTGTCTGGTTGGAGCACAGTGGGGAAATTAGCCTGTCCTTACTGCATAGAGAACAGTAAAACTTTCACATTAAAACATAGAGGAAAAAATAATTGGTTTGATTGTCATCGTATGTTTCTACATGCTAATCACCAGTTCCGAAGAAATAAGGAAGCATTTGTTAAAAACAGAATTGAGCGATCACCTCCTCCACCCATATTAAGTGGTGATAATGTACTAAAGAGACTTTCCGACATTCCAACAATTATTGATTTTCCAATGCTATCAGAGTCTAAATTTTCGGGTTATGGTGTTCAACATAATTGGACAAAAAAAATATTTTCTGGACATTACCTTATTGGAGAACTAATTTGATAAGACATAACTTGGATGTTATGCACATTGAGAAGAACTTCTTGGATACTATTTTTAATACAATTATGGATGTTAAAGGTATGAGTAAAGATAGTGTTAAAGAAAGGATGAACATTAAAGAGTTTTGTTGGTGAAAAAATTTGGAGTTAGTAACAACAACTGATGGTAAACTAATGAAGCCCAAAGCTCCGTACTCTTTCACGTTAGAGCAAAAAAGATCGATATATCAGTGGTTTAAAGGTTTAAAGATGCTTGATGGCTATGGATCAAATATAAGCCGATGTGTTGACTTGAAATCTGCAAGGTTATTTGAACTCAAAAGTCATGATTGTCACATAATTATGGAGGTTCTTCTTCCGATCATAGTCTGTATGTTACCCGATTATATATCAAATCCGTTGACTGAGCTTAGCATTTTTTTTAAAGATTTATGTTCATCTAAACCAAGTGAAAATGCTTTACGGTGGTACGAGGATAACATATCAATCATCATCTGCAAGTTAGAGAAGATATTTCCCCTGGGTTTTTTTGATTCTATGGAACATCTTCCAGTCCATCTACCTTACGAAGCTAGAGTTGGTGGACCTGTACAATATCATTGGATGTATCCTTTTGAAAGGTAAATTTGTTCAGATTTTTATTAAGTCTTCAATATTTTTAAATCAGTTGAGATAACATATTTTTATTAACTTCACGATGATTGTAATTGTTTAATAGATATTTGAACAAGTTGAAGAAATATGTTAAGAATAAAGCACGACCAGAAGGATCAACATGTGAAGCATATTTATCTCAAGAAACAACTCACTTTTGCTCATACTATTTTGAGCCCCATATAAGGAGTACAAGAACAAAAATTGGTCGTAATATGGACTTCTATGTAGAAGAACAATCACATGCTACACTATCAGTATTTAGAAGGCAAGAAAAGTCCAGTGGCAAATATGTTGAAAGATATCTCAACGATTTAGAAATAAATACAGCGAATTTGTATGTACTACTGAACTGTGAAGAAGTTGAGCCAATCTTAGAGTAAGTTCTTGGATAATGTTAATAATTAATTAGTAATGTTTATTTAAAATACTAAAGTATTATTTGTCACCATGTATTTCGTAAGTAATTTGCCTTTGACAGATTCAAGGGATATTGAGCAAATTGTTGTAAATAAATTTCCAACTTGGTTCAGATCATATGTGAGCACATTTTTTTTATAAATTTAAATCTTATTTATTATAAAAAATATTAATATTTGAAAATATTTTTAGGTACAAAACTCTGATAACAAATATTTCGATAAAGGTTTACAAGCATTAGCTTGGGGTCCAATGCGAAAAGTTAAAATTTGACCAATATATATAGTGAATGGGTTCAAATTTCATATCAAATCGTGGAGTGAAGGAAGAAAAACTGAAAATTATGGAGAATGTGTTAGAGAGAACACTCATGAAGAAGATGAGTGTGATTATTATGGTATTCTGAATGAGGTCCTTGACTTGGAATACTCAGGCGAAGATGAGAACTTTGTATGCTTATTTAATTGTGAATGGTATGATCCAGTACAGAATAGAGGCACAATGGTTCATCCTGCGTATGGTTCAGTAGATGTTAAACATAGTATAAGATACGGGAAGTTTGATCCATTTGTGTTAGCAAGTCAAGCTATTCAAGTTTATTTCAGCAAATATCCCAGTGGTCGTAGAGACAAACAAGATTGGCTAGCTGTCATAAAAATAAAAGGACGGGGAATAATTGATCAAAAATATATTGTAGCAACTGCACATCAAGAGGATGAGATGTCAAGTTGTAGACCTATTGAAATTGAGGAGATGACAACTACAACCTCTACTATTGAAATGGAGTTAGAAGATGTGAATAGTTCAACTAGTTCAGGCGAAGATGAGAACGAGGATGAAAGTGAAGATACCCTTGAGAGCAATGAAAATAGTTTTGATGATTCTGATTAATTTTTGTAATTTAAAATTATAGAATTTTAATATTTTGTAATATTTAAATAGTACTTTTTGAATTCTAAAAAATGAAATTGTTATTTGTCAGCTTGTATTTATTAACTACTTTATTAACTGCTCTTTGTAATTTATTAACTATTTTATTAACTGCTTTTCGTAATTCATTATCTGCTTCATTAATTTTTTTCAATGCTTTAGTAATTATTTTTTTTAATATTGTAGATGGCTTCAGGCAACGATCCTCCTCGTAAATCATTTGCCTCAAAGTTTCGACGGAAGAAGTTTACTGTTAGTAGAGCCACACAGCCTGATGAAGGTGAGGGACCTTCAGTTCCACCTGCTGATGTACCTACACCATCACCACCACCTAGGGGCCAGCAGTAGTCCCCGAGTGAGCAGGGTCAGAGACATTTAGATCCACCCCATGTTGTACCTCCATACTTCTCTGGCCACTACCCTCCTCCCTCGACGAGTCCTCACTTCCCCTCTCCAGATCAGACACATGCTTCTCCATTCTATCCATATTACCCCCCACCATCATCACAGGTAGCTGGTCCTTCCACTGGTCCCCACCCTCCTTACCCTTACCCATATTACTACCCTATCCGGTGCAGCATGAACAGGGTGGACCATCAAGACCACCAGAGGTTGGCGCTAGTCCGCCGGTAGCAGCAACAGATAAGCGTCAATACATTGAGCCTGGGGGCGATAAGTAAGTTCAATTTAAGTTATTAAGCTATTTTTATTTTAATATATTACATGTTATTGACAAAAAAAGTCACTTGCAGCTTCAATCCTTCAAGGCCACCTATACATATAATCCGGGATATAATAAAAAATAAATATGATGCTCCTTACTTATCCTAGAAGAAGATCCCAAAGTCAGTTAGAGATATGTGGTTTGGAGAATTTCAGGTATATTTTTTTGGTATGATTTTTAATATGTGATTTAATTTGTACTAATCTTTTTGATGTTGCCTAAATTTTTACAGAAAGAGTTTAGGTGGTTGCTTGAGTACAGCACGAGGATAAGATCAAATTTTGAGAGGAGAGGAGCGACCCATCTCAGAGACATGTTCACAGATATTAGAAAGTCTGGGAAGCGTCCTAATTGGATTGGAGAGGGCGTTTGGGCTGATTTGAGTAGTGCTTGGGCGACCCCTGGGTTTATACAAATGAGAGAGCAGAATAAACAGAATAGAGCCTCTGACTGTGGCGGTTTAGGAAGCTCTCTTCATACTGGTGGATCTGTACCTCATACAAAACATAAGCGTCGTCTGGTAAGTGTTTTGAATTAGTTTATTACATATATTTATATTATTATAACTATTTCTTAAATGTTCAGAAATAATTTCTTGGTCGGGAGCCAACACCACTGGAGTTGCGTACAAGAACTCATCAACATCAAGCTGACCATCAGTGGGTTGATGAGAAGGCTAAGAAGGCTCATGTAAGTAAATTTTTTTAGAGTTCTAGAATAAAAATTTATTTTAATAAAACTAATTGTAACTCGCAGGATGATTTCGTACGAGCTAGAGAAAGTCGGCAGTCCACTGGCGAGGGATCAACTTCAGGATCGACCCACATTTCTGAGTATCATACATGGTCAGAAGTTGTTGGTGGAAGACAGAGGGAAATGATATATGGCATGGGTTCACAGGCTTTTGCTATTGAGGGAAGTTCATCCACCTCTGCATTTCATGATCCAAGTGGAGCTGAAGAATCTATAAGCGAGAAGGTTGCAGCGCTGACTAGAGAGATTGAAGAAATGAGAAAAGTTCAGAATGAAATGCAAGCAGAGTTGCAATCCTACAGAGCTGAAAATCAGAGGAAGAAGGAGCAAGAGGAGCATCCATTTGCATACAGTGAGGATACAGCTGAGGATTAGATATTTTTTATGTTTGATGATTGTATTTAGAACTTGTGAACTTGTGATTGTAACCTTATGATGAACAAACTTGTGAACTTGTGATTGTAACCTTTATGTTTAATGATTATAATCTTGTGAACTTGAAACTTGTGATTGTATTTAGAATTTATGGTTCTGATGAATATAGCGGCGTGTTGCCCAAAATGTATTGCTTTTTCTGCAGGTTTAGACTTTATGGTGAACCTCCCTCAAATAGAGGGAATGCTGTCAATAAGCTGCCGGAAAACCGCCGCATAAATAAACCACCGGTATTAATTTCCTACGCCATTTTTACCGGCGGCCTGAATGCCGCCGCCAAGCCGCTGGTAAACAGGAAAACCGCCGGTTTAGACATAGTAACCGCCGGAAAAAATTAACCGCCGATTTTTGGCGTTTTTCCTGTAGTGTTTATTGTGACAATATTTCATTCATCGCACTCGCAATTAATCCTGTCTTTCACGCCAAAACAAAGCATATCGAGATTGACCAGAGATTTGTCCAGGATCACATTCACAATAATAACATCCGGCTATGGCCAATTAGTACGATCGATCAAATCGTCGATATATTCACAAAACCTCTTTTTACACCTTGATTTCATCAACTCAGGACCAAACTGACAGTCTCTCTAGACCCATCAGTTTGCAGGGGCATCTTGGAACCAATAAATAGTTAACATCTGTTATCATTAGTTTTACCCATGTACTGTTATAATCTCATGTCACGGTTCAGTAGACCGCTCTATGTATCTATATATATTCATTTTATATCTACAGGAAATGACATCTCAAAGATTTATTTTAATTCTTCAGCTTCTTCATGCTTACCTCCTTCTCTCTCTGTTCTTGTTTTCATCAGGAATAAACGATTGATTCTCATTATGAGCATTACAGGATTCACATGTCTACATACAAACAACTAAAAACCCAACATTAGGATTTGATCTTGAAAGGAGTATGAAGACGGTGGTCACAATTGCTGGTGATGTTGATCGACAGGAAATGTAAGTGAGTTCTTAGTTTATTCTAATCTTCCATAATTCTCACTTTGTAGAGAATGAAACCTTATTTATAGCCTTTTTTATGGTCATTTTGATAAATTTTGCCAGAATTCAAAACACTCTATTGTACAATCCATATTGATCCCTTTAACCATATATTATTTATTAAACATTTGAATGCCTTAATGATGTTAGAATTGGGTGATCCTGGGCTCGTTACATTTGTCCCGTCGAGCCAGTTGATTTGACTATAAGCATGTCCTAATTGGCAAGGTTGAGAAAACTGACCGGACAACGAACCAGATGAATGAGAGGTTCACGGTTCAACCGGTTCGACCGGTCGAACCGGATGACGTAATAAATAATAATATTTTTAAAATTAATATAATTAACATAATAATATGACAAACTAACATTGATTTTAACAAATATTTGAATTAATTTCAGCACTTTTGATTGATTTCAGTCCCACAATTTTTCCATTTATAATGCTTAAGCATGCTTAAAATAAAATATAGAATATTGAAATTAAATTCACCAAAACAAAAAACAAAATTCATTTAAATTTTGGGATTATTTTTTCTTGAAAAAAAAAACATACTAATCATTGCAACATGCCTAAGAAGATGCATGAAAAGGAATTTTATGTTAAATGTGGGTTTATATTTCTAGCTGCTTTGATTTGAAAACAGACGATACAGATATGTTGTAATCTCTTACAAGAAAAAAAGTTTGATTTAAATAAATGTAAAGAAAGATTTACCTATCCGGCAAAATGCACGAGCACAGCGAGAACGGAATGCACGAGCATGACTCATTGTGTAAACGACCAGGACAAGTACCGCCGACAGCCATTCGAGTGGGATGTTAAGCTTTGTGCCCTAGTTCTCTTGGAGACAAGAGAGAGACGGAGAGAAAGGGGGCGGAGACAAAATAGGAAATATTCGAAATACAGCGTAAACATTTGCACTCGGCTATTTCCCTAATCACTTACACCGTTCAATCTTAAATGGACAGCTGAGATGAGCGTTTTTAAGAACCGCGCGGTTCTTCTAAAATCCCTCCGTTTTGGCGGTTCTCCGGTACAACCGATTCTACCTGGTTTCTTGCCGGTTTCTAAATATCCCGGTTATTTCAACTGGCCGAACCGGTTCACGGTTGAACCGGCCAGTCTGGTTCGATTTTCAAAAGCATGAAAGTCATTTTGTTCATTAATTTATGTTCATAAGTTTTCAAACATATTTCAAATGCCAGACATAAGCTGATTTAGAGTCTAATCATATATTCATATCATATGTAATGATCATAAGTTTATCTGGTCAAGACATTCAACTAGACTATAAATTTGTTAAAATCGGAGTTCAGATGATCCTGTATTTAATTCAAAAAAAAAAAATCAATTTAAATATTGTATCGAGATTTCTGCTAATCAAGTGAATTTTTTTAGAGTAGTATCATTTGTTTCTTATTTTTGGACGTCGAAACTTATTTCATTTGAAAACGTATTTCAAATCTTCAAAAATGTTAATGACACAAATTAAAATTTAAAAAGAAAAGGGAGATATGACTGTTCTCTGAACAGTAATATGGGCCTCCCACTGGAGCGGTGAACCAAGTATAATATTTGTTATTATAATTTTAGTTCTTTTATGAAGTCGGTGCATTAATTTGTGCAAAATTCATATAACTATTCTGCTTCAAACTCTTCAAATTCGCTTTTTTTGTCATGGAGGCTTTGTTGGGCTCTGAAAAGATTGAGCTTGAGACCATAATGCCAAAATTGATCCCATGGACCCCAAATATCACGGAATAGGCTTTTCGGGCTGCCTGTTCTTTTTGATGTGGGCACCTCCCACAATTAGGTTCTTTTAGAGCCTTATTAGAGGTCTTGTTTTTTTTTTTAAGATTGTTTTTATTTTCCTCTATTTTTTATAATTTTCTTTAGAAAATTCATTAATCCCATTCCCCTTCATGTATAAATATCCATTAGAGATGGAGAAAATTTTCCCTATTTCTTTTCTCTGATTCTTCCATTAAAGAGGTTTTCACTGTCTTGTATATATAAGAGGTGCTTCTTCTTAGGCTCTAGTAAAATATTGTTTTAATAGGGGTGTGTATCCCCTTTTAAGCTCTAGTACTCATAACAAATTATTCTTCTAGGTTGTGAAAAAATCTATATATCTAAATTTCATTTTTATTGGCACCTTTTAGAGATTATTTTTCTTTCTTTTATTCTCTCTTTTTTTTCACTTTTTTATAGTTCTTTTTTCTAGAAAATTTAATCCCTTCCCCCTTTTAGGTATAAATATCCCTCAAAGATAGAGTAAACTTGCCCCATTTCTCCCCTTTGATTTTTCCATTAAAAGAGGTTCCCTATTGTCTAGTATAGGAGGTGCCTCTCTCTCTTCGTAAAAAACTATTTTTGACAGGGGCATGTACCTCCCTTTCAAGCTTTAGTACTTCTAACAAAATATTATTTGGGGTGTGAAAAAATTCAGATATATAATTTTTTTCTTTGTTGAGTCTGATTTTGCCTCTTAAAAGTGACTTGACATTATCTTGTATGGGAGTCCTAAATTGTTGAGTCTGATTTTGCCTCTTAAAAGTGACTTGACATTATCTTGTATAGGCGGTGCAGAATCCCAATTCATAAGCTCCAATAAAATTCTATCAAGGATAGGCACAACATATATATCCCATTATAAGCTTCATGTTTTTTTCTCAATCAAGAGTACTGAATCACCTTACATGCATAATTATGTGTAATTCTCAAAAATTTTATCTTAATAGTGGAGTTTCAATCATCATCTTGAAAGCAAGTTCACTGGCTCTATTTCGAAAACTTTTTTACCTTATTTTAAAGCTTTATTTTCTCCTAATGTTGAGGTAAACGTTGTAAAAAAATATTGAGACACTAGATGTAGGAATAATATTCATGAAAGTACTTCATTCATGGAATTTGATCTTCAACTCCTTGCATCCAACTTTAAGATGAAAAAGTCCACATATTAAAAACTAATGTAGGAATTTAGAAATTTGCTATGTTGACATCATATAATAGCTCTATATGTGGCCTTGAAATGTATATTATTTAATGTGCAATTTTGATTGATAGTTATATTCAATCTATTAGAAATAATAAACACTTCATCACTATTGTATTAGATATTTGTAAACTTACCCCCTAGAGTCTTTATATGTCTTTGAGATATAATTGAAAATTTTGAAAAAATGGCCCCCCTGTTAGTGCATAATGATTTTTATTTTATAAGACCTTCTGAGATTTATAGCTAATTTTTTTGAAAATACAAAAAGCATGTGCTTGATGAGGCTTTAGCCCTTTAAAAATGCAAGTTCAAAATTAAATATCACATTAAAAATTATAAGTATGCCTGATTTAAAAATGTAGGTTCAACATTATAATAAGTTGGCCTAACATGCTAATATATTCATTTCAAAATGCATGTTATTCAATATTAAGATGAAATTCACCTCCAAACGCATTATTATTTAACTATAGGTTCTTGAGTATTACTTTTTAAAAATTAATAATTTATAAACACATTATTTTTAAAAAATTAACATATTTTTATGTAATTAATTTACTTAAATTAGGTTCTTCATTTTAAATAATTTAAATTGTCATAGCATAATTAAGATACAACATTGATATAAAAATTCAGATAAGATTCCCATATAAATTTAAAGGATATCAAATAATTAAAAAAATATATAGTAAACAGTACAATGACAACAACAACATCAAGCCTTTATCCCACTACGTGGGGTCGGCTATATGAATCCATTTTCTCCATTATGTCCTATTAAAAGTCAAATTCTCATGTAAATTTAATAAAGAAAGATCATTTCTAATATTTTATAACCAAGTCTTATTAGGTCTGCCTCTACCTTTCTTAACATAAGTCAAATCTAATATAGCTACTTTCCTAACCAGGTCATCAGAAGGATGCCGTTTTATATGACCAAATCATCTAAGGCGGCTCTCTCTAATCTTATCTTCTATTGGAGCTACTCCAACCTTTTCATGTATATGCTCATTTCGTATCCTATCCCTAAGGCTAAAGCCACTCATCCACCTGAGCATCATCATCTCTGTCATACTTAACTTAGTATATTATGCTTCTCTTTTAATGGCCAACATTCGACACCATAAAGCATTGCAGGCCTCACCACCATCTTATAAAATTTTCCCTTAAGTTTGAGGGGTACTTATCTATCACACAACAAGCCTGATGCATTCCTCCACTTCAACCATCCAACTTGAATTCTGCTGATAATATCCTCATCTATTTCACCATTACTCTGAACAAATAAACAATACAATGATAAAATAAAAAAATATACAAGATAATGAATATACACCGAATATTCTTTTTTGGTGTTATGAAATAGAATTTATTAAAGATGAGTTACTGCATTGAAGTGTTATTGTATTTAAGAGTGGAAAATGAGTTTTTTTGGTTGGAGATATCCTAAGCACTCAGTGTAAATAACTAGTTGTGTTTTTTTTTTTTTTTTTTTGGACAATAAGGCCAATTAAGGCAGACTCACACAGACATCACATACACAAGACTCTAACTTAAGAACTCTTAGTTTATAGCTTAAGCTCCCAACCAACAGACTAAGAACAGTTGTGTGTTGCGCATCTTTTAAAGATTGTAATAGCTTCTTTTTTTCTTTGAATGTTAGGGGCTTCCAACGTCAGCCACCTAGAATAATTTCTCATGACTGGAATAGTTGAAGAAACGAGCTTGATACCGCCATAAATTTCTGCGCAGAAGAAAATTCTGGTAATAAACTTTTACAGTAAAAGGACAGAAAGAACCATGGCGAAAAGGATAAGGTTGGGCTTTGCGGACATGATGGAATATTGTTATCTTCCAAGAAAACAATTAGCTTTAGCTTTAATCAAAGAAAAGAATGTGACAGTAATGAACAAATTTAGATTGTTGTCAAGCATTTCGTCCAGAGAGGTAAGACATCTTTATCTCAAAGCACTGATAGGCAATTACATTTGACAACGATAGCCTCTGAAATATCCTTCAAGTTCACATCATAAACCAGATTATCAAATGCTTAAGGGCCATTTGGTAATATTTTAATATTTATTTATATTATATTTTATATTATATTATATTTTATTTATATGTTGATATGAAATAAAATATTTTTTTATCTTATAAACAGGTTGCTTTACCTATTTATGCAATGGTTGTCATAGAGACAACGGTGGTCTCCGGTGGGGTGGCGCCACTGATTGAGGTAGCGCCGGCTATGATAAATAATAATATTTATTTTTTATGAAGCCCATAGTAACATGAAGCATTAATAAAAGCAGTAAAAGTGCACATGGACCAAAGACTAAGGTTTCGTTTGGGACGACTTTTTTATTGCTTTCTAAAATGAAGTTTTAGTACAAAAATAAAAATAATTGTACTAAAATGGAGTTTTAGTACTAAAATGGAGTTTTAGTACAAAAATAAAAAAATTTGTACTAAAACTCCGTTTTAGAAAGCAATAAAAAAGCCGTCCCAAACGAAGCAAAATTTATCTTAAATATTGAGCTTGATGCTTTGTTAAGTCTGCTTTTTCAAGTAAATCATCTAAAGAAGGCTTCACATGGTTCTGGAGTTGTGGCTCCGCTAGGTTTTCTTACCCTATGTGCTTTTACGTTACCGCTACTGTTCTTCCCTCACCCGCGCGCCCACGCCAAGGGAAAATTATTAGGTCGGGACACCCGACTTAGAAATAGGTCCGGATATTCAGTTAAATTTTGACACATGGAAAGGCCTGTGCTTTTTGACTGCGCTTTCATTGCGCTTTATCAAAAAATTATTAGGTCCGGACATCGAACCTAGAAATAGGTCCGGTCTCGAATAAAATATTGACATGTGGAATATACTCGTGTCTGCGAAATTTTAAGTCAAGCGTGTCAAAAGCGCAGGTAAAAGTATAGTGAAAGCGCAATCAAAGTGCAGTCAAAGCGCAGTAAAAAAGCACATGCAAATCACAGTCAATGTGTCAAAATTTAATTGGATATCTGGACCTATTTCTAGATCCGGTGTCCGAACCTAATAATTTTCCCATGCCAATGGGAACCCCTCCTCTCCCTACTCCTCCCTATTATCTTCCTGAAGACTTCAACCATTCTCAACGTCGATTTTCCTCCCCTTTCCAACTCCGCATCTGGGTCGGCTGCAACCCCAGAAAACCCCCACAGCCCTCCAAACTGGAAACATCTCCTCTTTTCCCGCAACCTTTCGACCAAAAACATTCTCCATTCGTTTGTTCCCCCGCATTCTCTGAAGCTGAGATCTCTGTTGGATCAAAGGAATGGGGAAAATAATAACCTTAAAATACCCTGTAAAATTACATTTTATTTTTATTTTAAATTTGAGATTGTAGATGTCTTATCTTTTGGGAAGGACGACCAACCAATATTGTAAATTTATTAAAACATATCCTACATTCTCCCACCCCCACCCTCACTAGAGAGAAAAATCATAAAAAATTTCTACTATTTTCTCCCTCATTTCTACTCTCTCAAACTTTCATTTCTCCTTTCTTCTTCCAAACGTTTTCTTCTTCTTCTTCTTCTTTTTTTAAAGAAATCAAATTATTCACATCAAGCATTCTATGAAGTTGGTAACTATTTGGGGAATTTTTTGTGCTCCTTCAAATTTTATATCATTCTATAGGTACAATTATTATGCTATTCAAACTTCATATTCTCACCTTATACAATTATCATAACATACAAATATATCTAGTGTACTCATCACTATGTATGTTTTATGCTAAAATGTATATTATGACAAATGAATAGTAACTTTATGCATATTATATATTTCAAGTCTAGATGTATTATACTCACTTCTGATCATTTTGTACTTGTTATTTTTCACATAAACATAAAATCAATAGATGAAATTTTAATATGAGCATATCAAAAATTTCAAAATAATGATATCTATAATATATCAAAAGCTACATGATAAAAGTTCACTAGAATGGGGAATATTATATTTTTATTATATTTAGGAGAGAGAAAATAGATGAAACTCAAAATTATTAAAATAAAAGTAGGGTTAAGATTACCTATCATGATTAGAACACTTTTCATAATTTCAACGATGAGTCATATTGGCACAAATCTTACTTTCTCTCTCCTATTATATCTCTTCTTAGTCGGCCATATAAAGAAATGGGAGGGGGAACATGGCTTAGGTGAGGGTTTTGATAAAATGAGATTTCATTTTTTATTTGAAAAATAAATTTTTTTGTCTAGTGTCACAGGGCTCAGCACTTCAGCATCACATCACTCACTCAAATTCTTGTAAACCTTTTATCTTAGGGCCACAACGTTTCAGTCACAGTGCTTTTGCATCACTCATTTCAGAGCTCTCAAATAGAGAGGGCATCTTCGCTACACTCATAAGCGTAGCATCACATCGCTCTTAGCCAAAATTTTAGGATTTGCAAGAATTTTAGAGATTAAATTTTGAGGCTATTACAATTACAAATATGGGTTGTTTTCATACATGCATGCATCCTAAAAAGTCCATAGTTCATCAAAATTAATTTATATCTCATTATGTTGTTATGGTGATTCAATAATATTAACATTTACTGCCTAATAAAATTGTAGCATGTATGGAGGCAAATTTTAATAGTAAGATTTCTTATATAAAAGCAAATTATGATCAAAGACCATCAAAATGATATTTTATAATTATAAGGACTTATATGATCACTATGTCGATTAATTGAGGTCATTCGTTGTTCCTGGTATGATATTGTCCATAGAATGCTAGTTAGTACATATCAACATTTGAAGTGAATATTTAAGCTTTTAGAACATCCATTTTGGGGTGAAATTATTTTATCATATCCTAAATAAAGATGACACATAATGCCTTTAAATTATAGAGGCACATTTCTCACTATTATTGTAAAAATTGTATAATTTCATTAGTATTTATGGGATTTGAGTCTAAATGTAATGAGCATTGGAAGTGAATCCCTAAAGACTTCATACGTATTTCACATTATTTTAGTCTTCATAGGTGTTTATGCATAATTTCATACACACACACACATATATATATATATATATATATATATATATATATATATATATATATATATATATATATATATATATATATATATATATATATATATATATATTTGTTTTGTGTTTGGAGTGAAATCTTCCTATGGGCAATGCATATATGATGTTTACAATACTCATTAGAGAACTTTGATAAATCAATGACAATAATTATTGCATAAGATGTTGATGATATGTATAATAAAATATATTGGGCTGGCAAATTGATGATATCATAACTTCTAGTCAACACATGAAAGCAATAAAAATTTAAAAGATGATGCTTTTACATGACTCATAGAATGAAATGAAACAAAATGGATTATCTCATGATGCAAGATTTATGTATGGAATAATCACAACTAATGGTTTAGAATATTTCAGTGGAATCCTAATTCAAGGATTAGTTTATGCAATTCATTACAACATCATTAAATTAATTGTCAAACATTAGATGCATGCATCATCGTATTTATCAATAAATGAGTAACCACTTGTTCCACATATAAAGTTATTACCACATAAAGTGAATTGTGACATAGGTTTGGTTTGGGACGGCTTTCTTACTGCTTCTTAAAGTAATTTTTTAATACAAAAATTAAAAATTTTGTACTAGAAAGTTGCTTTAAGAAACAATAGGAAAGCCGTCCCAAACGAAGCCATAATAAGATATCTATAATCGATATGTACGTATTAGCGTGTAAGAGCTTTTGGCATGTGACATACGATTTTGAGCCTTTTATTTTCACATCACCTCTACGGTGGTATAAAAATGCACTTTTGATCAGCCACAAACCTATCAAGTTTCATGTGCTCATGTTACTACTACTACACTTGGTGTGAAATGCTTAGATAATATTATTTTTATTTTGAAGCTCATTAGACTAGAAAGTTAAAGAAAAATATACAAGTCTCCATTCCACTTCACTCCCAAATAAACTTCTTGGCTAAGGTATAACTTAGATGGCAGTACCATTGAGTCAATTGCACCAACTTATAAAAACAATGAGCATATAGCTAGAGCATGAATAAAAAGGATTCTAATCATAATGGACGTGCATAGAAGGAATACTAATGTAATATTATGCCTCTACAAGCTTAGATACTTAATAAAATAATTTGTAAAATATTAAGCATGGTTTTCAAAACCGGATCGGATCGGCCGGTTCGACCGGTTTAACCGCGAACCGGTCCGGCGGACGGTCCGGATTGCCAAATGAACCGGCTGCAAGCGAAACCGGTAAAAAACCGGTCAAGAACCCGGTTGAACCGGTGAACCGCCGAACCGGGCGGGTTTTGGAGAACCGGCCGGTTCTACAATTGGCGAATCTCAGCCGTCCAAAAATGATCACACGGCGTGTAATGAGGCTGGGAAACGCTCCTCTACCCTAAATAGCGATTCAAAATATACGATGGATTTCATTTTTCGGCTCTTCCTCTACTCCTGCTCGAAGTCGACGACCGAAGCAGGCAAGCAGCGGCTGCTCGAAGTCGACGACCGAAGCATCCCAACTGCGGCGAACTCCCCCGTCCTCCGACCATCCCATCCACGGCGAATTCCTCCAACCATCCCATCCGCGGCGTCCTCCTACCGTGAGATTTAATTTTGTTTTTTTTTTTAACATCTTTTTCTCTCTTTGAATTAGTTGGATACTTGGATGATTTTCTTTCTTAATAACAACAACACATCATCCAAGCCGCCGGCGAACTCCTCCGACGATCCTAGCCTAGCCGCTGGTTTACTATTTTACCGTGAGGTATAATTTTTTTTTTCTTTTTGGATCTTCCTACACTCAAATCTAAATGCTTATTTGAATTTTTTTTCCTATTTAGTTTTTATTTTATTGGATTTCCATGTTATCTCAATAATCAATATGATTATTTGTTAGCAATATCAATTTTTTTGTTGAATGACTTGAATCAGATTCATATATGTGGTTGTTTGTTAGCAATATCAATCAGATTCATTTATTTGTTAGCAATATCAATTTAAAATTTTTATGTGGTTGTTTCAGATTTGTATTAATAATTAGAGCATAATCCTAAGATTTTCTAAACTTTGTTGTGTATCCAATTTGCAATTTTTTTAGTCTTTTACATTTGCTCATAGCCAACTCTATCATTTTGGCATGTCTACATT
Organism: Dendrobium huoshanense; assembly: GCA_016618105.1. NCBI lineage: Eukaryota > Viridiplantae > Streptophyta > Magnoliopsida > Asparagales > Orchidaceae > Dendrobium > Dendrobium huoshanense. Next base: position 22,733,883 of record CM028358.1, read on the forward strand.
CAAAGAACTCAATCTTTAAATTCATAATTCATATGAAATTCATTATTGTGATTGTATTTAGTTGATCATATGAGGATGGAAGCATCTGGAACTCAGAGTGCAGCTTCAAGTAGTAGTGTGCGGGAAAAGGTGGATATTGCGTGTAATCATTTTAGTGAGATTAAAGATGCTGAGGGGAAGAGACAATTCAAATGTTTGTAGTTTTATACTTTCATTCAAGGTTATAAATTCCTGTTGGCATATATTTAAAGATATGCTTCTATTCGTATAACTCATTGTTATTATTTAATTATTTATTGAATGTTGTAATTATTCTTTCATAAAAACAAATTTTGTATGGCAGACGAATTTTGAAATGCTTCTGGCAAAACCAAGCAACACTGCAAAAATCCAAATCATATTATAGAAGGTTTCTTCCTCAAAACCCAACACTTGACAAAAGGTATGCATTCAAAAATTTCTTATTTCGTTAGTTATTCACTTATTTATGAAATATTTGCTTATATTTTATTATTTTATTGACTTATTTGATGCCACATTTATATTGTTTGTTATGTTTTTTATGTTTTATGAATTTAATTGATGCAATACTTATGTTATTTTATGAGTTGAATATGAAAATGAAATGTACCTACATTGAAGTTATTAGAGGAAAATGTCTAATTCATTTTAGAAATTTTATAATATTAATATATTATTATTTATTACGTCATCCGATTCGACCCCGGTTCGACCGGTCGAACCGGTCGAACCTTGAACCTCTCCTTCTTCCGGTTCGTTGTCCGGTCCGATTTTCAAAACCTTGATATTAAGTATGTTGCTTGACTTACAGAAAAAAAATTATGCTAAGTTCTTACCATATAAATTTTTATTTTCAATATGGTTGTTTGAGGACATAAGTAGAAAATATAATTAAAGGGAAAGGTGGTGTCAGCCACCCCAGTATAGAAATGTGAATCAAGCATTATTAGAAGGATATCCTACGTACCATTATAAACTTAGGTGGATCAGCTTAAAAATTATTCATTTATTCCTGTTTAATACTAGTTGTTCTTACTAAGATATGATATGGAGTTGACTATGTTTAATTTGTATGCTAAAAGCACCAAAAAAAAAAAAAAAAAAAATTGTTATAAGTGAATATTGGCAATAAATGCAATGGCATTTTTGTTTTCTGCTCAACTACACAAACACTCAAAATCAACCGTATACCTAAAATAATTATTGTTCTCAAAATATACATGCTTCATGTTGTTACAAATTAGCATTATGTAACTTAAGCTTTATTTGGAAAAAAAATTTTACTACTTAAAACAACTTTTTAACACAAAAATTAAAAATGCTAATTTAAGTTTTATTTGGAACAATTTTCTTACTACTTCTTAAAACAACTTTTTAGTACAAAGATTAAAATCTTCGTACTAGAAAGCTGTAATAAAAAGCATTAAAAAAATCATCCCAAACAAATCCCTAACTAATTTTCAAAATGTTAAAAATTTATATATGTAACCTTAAAAATAAATTCAACCTATATATGTGCGATGTCATGCGAAATTATCATTAGAATATATTCATATCATAAGCCTCACGACAAATTTGGAAGAATAAGATCAACTTTGTAAATAAAATAAAATTAGAATATATAAAATAGTTCTAGTGCTTTTATAAAAAAAAAATAATATATTTTTTTAAACTTTAATAAGTATTATAATTTTTTTTCTTTTTAAACTAATAGTAACGCTTAATTATAAAAAAATAATCCTCACAATAAACATATATTAAGAAAATACAAAAATTATAATAAACCAATTTTGAAAACTTTTTAAAAAATGCAGAATAAAATCATAATAAAAATTTAGATAAAGCTCTTGTTTGATGGGAGTTTTAGGTTTGGGTCAAAATCAAATGGGGCTTGACGGTTACGACTTCTTTTTTAAAAAAAAAAAAAAATTAATAATGAAGATATTCCAATGAATTTTTAATAGTTAATATAGACTAGTATAAACAGAATAATTATTAAAAGGGAATGTAACGTTGGTTAAGGAGCCCAATTCTTCACGGACGCGCTCTTGTAAAGAACATGCGTGGTCCTCCAAAGCCAGCACACAAGAAGATGGCTACATACTTCACTAATTCAACCTACTCCTATAGGCTATAATGCAACTATCTTTACCAGAAAAACTGAAACAGAAAGTAAAAAACAATGAAGAAGAAGCCCAAAATCTCCATTGAATTTATTTATACTTTAATTTCAATAAAGATTCATAATAAGCATGTTTACGATAGACCCTTTCAATCTTTCTCGTAAACCCAAAGCACCGGCTGCATGTACAATGACGTGAGTGACCCGGTAGGTCGGACAGGATTTACAGACCGCCAAGCGTGTCCGGCAAAGCCAGGCGTGACTGCGGACGATTCCTCATCACCGAAAAAAAAAATATATATATATATATTTCTTGTAAAAATCATCAAGTACACAACAGCATCAACGAAAAATACCAGGCGCATGCTCATTGCCCTGATGGACATTCATTCATAGCTGAAAAGAGGAGCCTAAAAGAACATTCAAGGCCACATGATCAACCAAGTCCTTGGTAACCTTTGGAAATCTAGATAGAACCCTAAATAAATAACAAACTATATGACCAGCTATAGAAAAAAGATGAACATTCAAGATGGCTTCATATCAAAGTGCAAAACTCCAAGCCCAAATCCCCTTTCAATTCATCCCAATCTAAACTTTCCTGTCAAGAAGGATTCACCTTATGTAACTATCTACAAAAAGAATCATTTGCCTCTGTGTCCCACTAATTACAAAAATCATTAAAAAAACAAAAACTTCAATGACAAAAAAGGGCCAAAAAAAAGAAATTGGAGTAGCCTCACCTCCTCATTGTGCCTGTATTCTCCTCCCCGGTGGCTCATCTACAAGTTTGTATTGCAAAGTCTGACGAACAAGAAAGAATATAAGCCATGCCCCAACTACCATGGGAGATGGCCAGTGTTAGGATCAACAAAGGCCTGCAACACCCAATTCCTTAGACCAGTGTCATTCACCTCGCAGAATCGGTTTGCCCAATCCGACGGCTCCACCGCTTTAGTTCCTAATCCTGGTGCCCTGTCTTTTGATCCCACATTCTCATCTTCCTGCCAATCAGCCACATATGTTGCCACTCTCCGGTGGAACTTCTCCTTGAACACCTCCCATACCTGGTACTTATAATGGTTGATCACCATAACCCGCACATCCATATTCACAAACTTCATTCCATCTTTGAGATGAAAATGGTGGACAACATTGATCAGGGAGGGGTTCAAAGCTTCTGGCCTGATGATTGATTTGTGCCGCTCCGGCGGGGAAATACGACAACTGTAACCAACCATGACGCCCTCAGGAGGAGCGGTCTTCCTGCCTGATGGCCCAAAGCTATGGCAAGTTGTGCGGAGCTCTGCTACTGATGGAGATCTTGAGTAGTTCCTCAACACGTCATGCAGTTTAAAATTTGAAGGGAAGTAAAGGAATTCGTCTACATCAATGAATCCCACCCATTTGCAGGATTCCCGGGCACGCAGGGCACAGTGAGCAAAACCAGCCTCTTGGGTCTTCAACCATGGCCACTCATGGAGGCTGATCATAATCCTCCACTGGGTGAAAAGGCCTTGCACAACCTGCTCAAGGTCATCATCGCTGTTGTTATCATAGATGAACCACCGCTCGACGCCGATGCGTGAGTGGTAGATAATCCACTCTTGGAGAAACCTTGCTTGGTTGCGAATCATGGTGCAGACACACATCAAGTGAGCCTTGGGTGACCGCTTTGGCATTTGAGGTGAGGAGAGGGTTTCGGGTCGGGCAATGGAGGGGAGAGGAATGCTTCCATGGCCCTTGAACCTGACAGACACAAATGGAAAGATGGAAGGGGAATTGTGGCGGCGTTGGAGGATGCTGAGAGGAGTGCGGCAGCGGAAAATCTCCTGGGCAGCCGAGAGTACCTCAGAGGACAGAGAGAACTTAGGGTGAGAGAAATCCCAGCCAAAGATGCACTCAAAGCTGTTAGGGTTAGAGAGGCGAGCAGCGCGGAGGTTGTGGCCCTTGGCGAAGATGACAGTGGTGTTGTCTCTGGTATCGAGGACTGAAGCGTAGGCGAGATGGTCTGAGCGGAGGGGAAGAATGGGAGGAAGCTGGGGAAGGGAGGTTTCGGAGAGGGAGATGTTAAAGACGTCGGCTTTGAGAGGGAGAGGGCAGCGGACGCAAGAGCTGGCGGAAGAGGATGAGAGAGCAGGGAGGCTGAGATGCGACTCAGCGGATTGAGAAAGGAAATAGATGCAACGGAGATTTGCTATGGCGCCATATGATTGGGGTTTCAGAAAGAGGAGGACAAAGTCAGGGAAGGTGACTGCCTCCTCGATGCGTAGGCCGACCGGAGTTAAATTTGAATTAGAAGCTCTAAGGTCTCGCCGAGAAAGAGGGTATTCACCAGAGATGGCGTTCATGGTAGGGTTCCTCCATGTGGGAAGCAGAACGGGTCGGAAGGACACTGTTGAAATTGGACCAAAATAAACGGAAAATCAGGTCGAATAATAAGGATAAAAAAGAAAAACAATAATTCTCCATATTTCATATAAGATCTAATTCTACAAAGACAAAAACGAAGGAGGAAATCAATTCAAGCGAGCAAAGGAACAAGAACTGCGTATATCTAAATCAAGAAAAACTAATTAAAACAGGATTGGCACAAACGAAGCATCTTCTTTCAAAACGTTAGGATCTCAAAGCAAGTAAATCATCCAGTAACAGAATTCGAACAGGCTCCCTAACATTCCCAAACTAATCCGGTTGATAACAGCAAGCGGTAAGAAAGAAAATCCAACAGAAAATCAATATGAGCTATGCAGTTGTTCCGTTTGAAAAGCTAATCGCTTCAAATATTCTTTTTCAATATTCTTTTTCTTACCTCCAATAAGTCGGAAAGTGGATAAGGCAACGACGGAACAGAGGGCCAAGCAGAGGAGGAAAAGAGCAAAAGAAAAAGTGAAGGAGCTCAACGATCTCGAAAATTTCCCGCCTCCACCGCCGTCTCGACGGCGTCGATCCTTCATGGAGGCGTCGTCAGCCCGCCGGCCTCTCATCTTCCTCAACGGAAGATTACCAGATCCAAATCGGAGCTCCTCTGCTGATTCGAATTCATTATCTTTTCACAGCCTAACACCTGCCTCTTTTAGAGAGAGAATTCGTAGATTCGACGCTAGGGCAACAGATCATCGCCTGATGTGCGGTCGCCGCTTGCTTATACGAAGTGGAGAGGGAAATTAGGCCGACGGCGAGGCCGACTATGTCCGTTTATACGAAGTCGTTAGAAAGAGAGATGAAAAACGAGTCGCCGGTAGCGATTTTCTCAATCGACAATTATATATTTCTGTATTTTTTTTTCATAATGAAAATTTATTTTTTATTGTTAAATTTATGAGAGATTAATTTTAATCAAATAATAATATATAATATCTGTGTAAATTTATTTTAATTGATTTAAATAGTCTAAAAATAATAATGAGAAATGACCTTGAAATTCCAAATAGGTAGAGCCATGCGAAGACAGGGCAGTGAAGGGTGGGCCATTGCTGGAATTGGATAAAATTAATGGCAAGTAATAAAGAGTCGCGATCATTGGTCCGAAAATGCGGTCCTTGTAGCAGGCTGCCGTTTCACGCAGGTCTGCCTTCCTTTGAACTTTGTATGGTGCCTTGAGTTCAGCCTGCATCGCTGTCATTGTTTTACTGGAATTTTCTAATTAAGATTTTTTTGGGGGGGAATTTTCTAATTAAGATTATTAACTCGCACTTAAGAAAAAAGGAAAAATAAAAATAAATGCTGATAACAGCTAGGGGTGTCAACATTTGACACGACCCGAAACCCGACCCGAAAAAATCCTGGTTTGGGTCAACCTGTTTGCGAAACAGGTCGGGTTCAGGTTCGGATTTCTGACCAGTTTAAAAAACAGGTCTGGTTCGGTTGACCCGACAACCCGCGGGTCAACCCGAATTGACTCGTGCGTAAGGTCACGTTCGCGCTGCCCGTCAGATTGTGTTCGCGTTAAGTCACGACATCACGTCCGCGTGAGGTGGAGACGTTGAGTCCGCCGTCTGCATCCCAGACTCACAGATCGCGTCCGCAGTCCGCGTAATAGGCTGCCGTCGCCCGTCGGTCAAGGCCTCCCGCATCCAACACTCCAGCTTGCACAATCGCGCTTCAGCTGCCGCTGCCGCACTCGCTGCTCCGTCCCGCGTCCGCACTCGCTGCCCGCTGCCCCGCTCCACTTCGCAGGTGCAGACGCACAGGCTTCGGACATCCGATTCGTTCGGCTTCATAGATGTTTGCGGGTCGGATCGTGTCAACCTGGTAACCCGCACGGATCGGGTCCGGTGCAAAACCGGATTGGGTTAGGGTCAACTCATTTACAGCCGAGTCAATTCGGATTTGACCCGAATCCAACCCGTTAATCCGAATTGACACCCCTAATAACAGCGGAAGCATTGTAGAATTATGAATTGCAATTAAACACCGAAAATAGGGAATTTGCTGTTATGTTTGAATTGAATGTCGTAAATTCTTATACGGTACTGTTAGATATAGATATAAATAGTCATAATTATAGGAGAAATTTCCGAGTGAATTAGTAGTATTTTTCTCACGTAAATTGTGCACGCATTTTAAGTACGGTTTTACCTAACATTTAATTGAAAATGTTAGAGGGCCACCATATCACGTGCCATATAAATGTTTGCATAATTTCATGTTGATTAAATATACAGGTAATTGTAGTTGGTTTGATATAGTCAGAAAAAAAAAAAAAAAAAAATACATTATAGGGTTGGGATTAGAAGAATATAATGTCATGAGTGTTATTCTCAAGTGAATGTTAGCTTGTTTGTTTGATCAGTATGACGGTGGTTAGTCTTATTATTATTATTATTATTAAATTAAGAAAACATAAGAGCAATATGGATTGACCCATCCCTCCCATAATTCCTCTTTCTATGTGTGACTCAATTTGTGTGCCTTGCCTCGATGCTCGTGTTGACTACACATTTTCACTCATACAAGGACTAAAGCAATATTATAATCATTTCTTGGTATTTTGACATTCCAGACACAACAAAAGAGTCCATTTTGTGAACGGATGACGTTTGGATAGCGTCACATATTGTCATGTCTAATAACATCAAATTTGTTCACCTTTGTTCAAATCGATTGTGAGGGGTCCACCCTTAAGTAAATTCAATGTGTTGATCACAATGGTGCATTCTATTTGATGATCGGAGGTCATTTGGGTAATTTTTTTATAACATCGTACTTTCCAATAATTGCGTTCATCATCATTTCGAATTGTGTTGTGCATGAATGATTTTTCTTTGGTATATTCAATGCCCGGAGTGCATCGATGTGATCAGTTTCATGATCAAATTAAATATTGAGCTATTTTGATAGCAATTGAGGCAGTCTCGATGCTTGTGCTAATGACATACCTATTATTCACCTTTCTTAATGCACTCAATTGATTGTGGAATATATATAGATGCCAACATATATCATATGCATTAAATTATGTGCTAGACATACAAAAATAAGTGACCAAGGATAACAAGGGAGTGATATTCATGTGGTCACCAGCTTTAGGAATAGTATTATTCTGGAGAATATGTTGAATTACACGGTCATTTAAAACCAAGGAACTCAGTAAGGGCTAGTGGTAAGGTGAATGAGAGTTCCTAATTGTGGTATTGATGTCCAATTATAATTTGAGGATCTAGAAACAAAATATGGGATTGGACTAGCATTAGACAAGTGAAGATATTAATGGAAGTCATCTAATGTGATGGTGACTTGGCGTTGACTAACTATGGACTATAAGGTGGTACAGTCAGACGTGATGTGAAATTTAGTGAAAAACTTATGCAAAAATTTTGTGTGGTAGGAAAAAGCTAAGTAAATGATTAACTATAGAGTGGAGGTGGTGAACAGCTTAAGTACCTGGGAAAATTATTGCATCCGGTCACCGGACGAGGAGATAGGTCCGAATATTAATAAAATATTATTTTAAATTAAGCGCGTCAAAAGCGCAGGTAAAGTGCAATCAAAGCGCAACTAAAGTGCAACTAAAGCGCAAGTCAAAAGCGCAGGTAACGTGGCAAATTTTTATTGGATGTCCAAACCTATTCTCCGCGTCCGGTGACCGGATGCAATAATTTGCCAAGTACCTGATAGGATAGATTTTCTTGATTCAAATTTTTAGAAACAAGGATGGAGGCACTTTTATATCGTGCATAGGCTTCATCATCCTCCTCAGATTGAATCTACCATCTACCTTTCCATGGAAATCCAAACGACTACATTTCTGAGCTATGAAAACCAAGTAGGAGATTATGGCTAAAGAAGATGGGAGCTGAAGCTTGAAGATGTGATCAATTGGAATAAAATCCTCTCCATTTCATAGCTTGGGGTTTTTTTTTTTTCATAGCTTGGGGTTTTCATATACAGTATGATCTTTGATCTGAGGATCATACTATCCAATCAAGTCCGTCTAAAGCATACAATCAATGGTCAAATCATGCAATATGATCAAGGATCATCCAATACGATCAATATAAAATTTACCATCATGAGGAGTCATTAGTATGATTGTTAACTAATATCAACATAAATTTGTACTATGAGTATGTTCTCTCCAACTTTCTTAAAAAATAATAGGGTGTCTACACTACCTTTAATAAAAGACTTATTTAAAAGAAAGTTGCTCAAACTATCACACCATGCCCTAGGTGCTTGTTTCAACTCATACAATATTTTCTTTAGTTTGAAAACATGATTTGGAAATGAAGAATTCTCAAAGCCTTAGATTTATTCTACATACACAGCCTCTTTTATAATGCAATTAAAAAAAATATTTTTTTACATCCATATGATACAACTTAAAGACTCTAAAACATAAAAATGCTAATAAAACTCTTATGGCTTCTAACCTAGCTAACTGGGACAAAGTCCTTTCAAAATTAATATCCTCTACTTGATTATACCCCTTAGCTACTAACTTGCTTTGTTTCTTACTACCGACCCAAAGTCATTCAACTTATTCTTAAAAACTCATTTGGTGCCAACTATAGTCTGATCAGTGGGTCTTCTAACCAACTCCCATACATCATTTCTAATGAACTGATTAAGCTCTTATTATATGGCCACTATCTATAATTCATCACTTCAGGCTTGATCTACACTAGTGCGTTCAATCATAGAAATGAATGCAGTATGGCTAACCTATTTCCTATGACTTTTCGTAGAGCGGAATGCAATATTGCCTCCTGAGAACTCTCTGGATGAACTTTGGTTCATCTTGTATGATTTAATGTTTAATTTGAGTTAATCATACTGAACGATTTGTAATCATACAGGATAATATATGATGCCATTCAACTAATCGTACTGAGTGATCTGAGTTGGCAGAATTGAAAATTAGGATTTTTTAAAACTCTCTATATATACTGTTGTTATAACATTAACAAGATTCTTTGGTAGTCAGAGGTATGTTTCTTCTATGAGACTGTTTGAAGAGAGAGTATTGAGCAAAGGAGAGAAAGGGTGTGGTTGTCTGAGATAGAGAAGAGCCTTGTGGAATTCAAAGGAGTATGAGAGGGGTTTTTACACGATTTCTCTAGTTAACTTGCACCTGAGTTCCTTTGGGTGTGTCAATGATTGTCTTGAGGGAAGCTTTGTGAAGAAGCCTTTTATGTCAAAGGCCATCGGCTACTCCGCCGCATTGAGGAGGTGAAAGAGATTTTGGCTACTCTGCCACACTGAGGAGTTGAAAGGGATTTTAACTACTCCTATGCACCAATAAGGTGAAAAGGATTTCGGCGACTCTGCCAATCGAACCGAGGAGTTGAAATGAGAAATTCTTTGAGATCAAAAATTATGTACAGGCTTCTCTATCTAACACTGGGCTAAAGGAGAGTCACCATTAATTAATATAATACCCGAAGAGAGGACCTTCAAGTTGGCTGAACCACTATAAAAATCGGTTTGCATTCTTTTTGTTTTCGCATTTACTTTTTACAATTTTACTTACATGCATATTTATTTTTATGCTATTTGGATTAAGCTTGATTATAATTATGAAACGAAAATCATTGTGGTTAGTTGAGATTAATATTTATTTTAAAAAGAAAAAAATCAGAATTATAAAAATAACAAAACATTATTATTTACTTTTTATACAAAAAAAAACACAAAAAGATTAATATTTGTTTTGGGTTGTTATTGTGGGTTGTGATTTCATTTAATAAACCGCTTATATAATAAAATCTGGTTTAGGTTTTTAATCAAAAAAGTTTTTAAATCACTAATTAACCCCCCCCCCCCCCCCCCCCCCCCCCCCCCCCCGGCGTCCTAATGTGTCATTTCAATGTTCGATTGATTACACAGCCAACTATTTAACTTTAACTCAAGATCACATCAAGATGCTACTTGCCCTCTCTCACCTCAACGAGGCAACCTTATGCTGGTTTCCTGCTATACGCTAGCCCAATCTTCTAACTACATTCAGACACTACTCGCCTCTCTCACCTCAATGGGGTGACCTCAAACTAGTTTCCTGCCAATCCCGACCCGATCCGCGAGTCCATCTACTCGCATTCTCTCTCACGGTGATCGCAACTTCACTTAGTACAGACGACCGAGCCACATCAAAGACAGATGGAATAGCTATTGTGTCCCATACAAATACATTGCAACTCCCCAAGCCCTATAAAAAGAGAGAGGGGTCATCATTAGAAGAAGAATCGTTATCAACATTTTTCCTTTTCTCAAAGAATAGATATATTGTATTATTCTCAGCTCAAGCTCTATAGAACAAAGCCCTCACTTCTATTCTCTTGTACAACTAGCTTGGATAATAAAAATTTTGTCTAAATCCATATTCTCTCTCTCTCATATTCTTACACATCATCTTCATCTGTAGGCTCTTAGTCCATAGGTGGCACAAAATACGGCTCAACATCATCCACCATACAAAACATGATTCAACAACTATAGATGCGCCCTTTTTGGCATCCGAGTGTACCAACAATAAGTTTCCAATAATTAGATTATATTAGGATAATAATAGACCCAAACCTCCAAAACAATTCAAGCAAAAAGTTGTGGCTAGAGACAAGCGCAAGAGGAATAAGAGTATTTTCATTTCAAATATGAGGTCTGTAACATACATAAAATTGGGCTTGTGATATACACAAAACTGAGGAAGAAGATGAAAAATAAAAATACTGGATGGAATGGAAGAGATAAATACTTTAAATAAATAGTTGATGAATTAGAAGTTACAGCACACAACACAGGAGAGATCCATGTTCATCAAAAATATTAATCCTAACTACGCTCAAAAATAGTGGAAAGAACAGAATCTAATGGCTATGGTGACCATCCATAGCGAGACAAAAGCTCTTTCTTTTTTCGTTTTTTAAAGTTCATTCATTGGCTTCATAAACAATAAAGAAAAAAACAACAATGAAAGATCAACACTGGTTCATTATATTTTATATCCCATTAAGACACCAAGTGGTGCAATTGACTAATATGTTCTTCCGTCATAAAAGGACAGAGAAAAAATACTACATGATAAAAGACATAACAAGCTTACATTAAGACAAAAGAAAGACACATACATAACCTTTTTTTTTTTTCTTTTTCTTTTCAAAAATAAAAAAATATATAAAACAAACCAAAAATAATAGCTTCACATTTTAGGCCTTCTTTTGGTGCATCAATATGTATCATGCAACAATATATATGACATCATGCAAACATTCATGCATCTATAAACTACTATTGTTAACAAATTCACTTTGTAGACAATACCTGTACAGAGCTAAGACAGCAGCCATTCATCTAGAAGCCCCTCTCTCATTCTCATCTTCTCATTGTGGTGATGATGGTTGACAAATTGCCTCTGCTACTTTCCAGTTCTTACAAGTCCATATCAAATTTCAAATATTTCATCAACAAGAATGACCGTCACAACTTATTCCTGCTCTGCGGTTTTGCTTCTGTGCGGAAATTGCGCTTATCTGAACATATACGATGGCAGAGTTGTTCTCTGCCTTCTGCTGCTCCAATGAAACATCAAGAAGCTTGTGACATGTATAACATTATCTTCTCATCAGCATTTAATTCAGAATGACTAATAAAGACTGGGAAGGGAGCCCAGCCTTCTCACCCATAGTTTGTTTTCATTTTCAGGGAGAATTTGTTAAACTTGTCCATATATGAGATCAATACTGGTTTGGTGCTTCTAGTTTTGCTCAAACAAAGCAGGGTATCGAACAACTCATCTAGAAATCTTCTCCTTCGGAAGTCAACTATGGCTTTCATGGTTACTACGTCTGGAAATCCCTCCACTGATCCATGATAATGATGAATGCAAGGATATGACACCTGGTGAAAAAGATGTGAAGAATCTTTCAATAAAACAATCTTTTTATTGTTTTCCCATGATGCTCACATATTGTGTGCACAAAAATCTCATGAATTACAGCTGCAGAATACCATCCAATGCTAACACGACCCTTTTACATCAAAATTTTGTTCTTTTCTGGCATGTTGTATGTCCTCGACAGACTCAATTAGATATAATACAAATATAAGTGAAATTTAGAAAGAATGACTAGTTAAACTGGTCTGGTGCCAACTTTGCAAGCACATTCTCTGAGCAGGATCATATTCCCACAAACCAGAGTGCACCTGACGTTCTAGTTTTCTCTTTCTTCCACTTACCCAATTGTTATGAAGGATTATGCATCCCTGCTTCTTACAGGAAGATCTCACATTTCTCTTCTCCCACAGCCCTTTGTAAGCCCCATTGGGAAATAGATTCCTGTCAAGGAAGTGGATAGTCAGGTTTGTGCCAGGTTCATGACAATGGTTGTCATCTACACGATTGATGCCACCTTCCCCGCACAAGACATCATAGAAGCTAGGCTGCTCTGATAGGGTTGAAGTTAATGCATGCTTGACAACCTTTTCCATTGCAGCAATGGTTGGTGGATCAGAGCGAGTAAAGTAAAAGCCAGAGTTCAATCTCCGAGGTAAGTTTATGGGCCCTGCAAGAAGCATGAAATAGATCAACAGCTGAGGCAATGGTAACCAAAATTTATGATTAAGTACTTTGTCAGGCTTTAAGGTTCTATAGGTTGTTTTTTGACATGGTTCTTTACAGGTCCTTAAGGAACTAGATTAGGGAAGCTTTCGATTTGAATCATCTGAACAAAAATGGGTATCCCTTGTGGAGGTCATCAGATACCACATCATCATAAGCATCATTAGTCTTATATAGGGCTAAAATTTCTTTCATTCTGCAGGCAACGAGTAATGGCATATTCTAGATACTAAAGGGGTAATAGTGCTAGATCATTTCAACCAACTTCAAGCCCTTACAATGATTCATTTTAAGCATGGTTCTTAAAGAAAACTTTTTTTTTTTATACTTAACATTATTTTCAGTAATCATCAACCGCATTTTTTGGTATTAAGATTTTCTTAATATCTTTTGTATATTTTCAGTTTTATTTTTTTTTGTTTTTTTGTTTTTTTGTTTTTTTGTTTTTTTTTGGGAAGGATATCTTTCATATACAATCTAATTATTTGGACACATTTATTCTTCTATTTTTAGAGTTTGTAACCACAAAAAAAGCAAGATAGGCCACGATCAAGTTGACCTATGTCACTTGATGTTTAGAGAGAGCATAATCACTTGTATAATGGATTTAGCATGGAAGTTGGTGCCACCTTAGTTTGCTTTTGACCGATTCAATCATGATATTTGAGTATGATAGAATGGGTTGTTTTATAGTTAACATATTGACTAGAACATGTCGAGCCTTTCTAATGATTGTTTTGGTCATTTCCATCATCGCCAAGTAGATCAGTGATTTGTTATAAAAATTGGTTTAGATGTAAATTTTTTTATAATTGGGAAAGATATAAAGAGGCACATAAGAAATCTAAGAAAGCAATATGCAATGCAAAGATCTTAGCTTTTAATAATTTATATAATATATTAGATACTAAGAAGGGAGAAAGATATATGTATAAGTTAGTCAAACAAATAGATAGGAGTAGTAAAGATTTTGATCATGTGAAGTGTATTAATGATGAAAATCAAAAAGTAATTTTCTTAGAAGATTATATTCAAAAAAGGTGAATGAGATATTTTGCTAAACTTTTTAATGAAGAATGTGAAAATATGATTGACTTTAGTGATCTTATCACCCTAAATGAAAATAAAGATTTATATTTTTATCGGAGTATTAGTAATACCAAAGTTAGATAGGCTTTAAAGAAAATGAAGTATGGAAAAGCTATTAGACCTGATGATATTCCAATAGAGGTGTGTAAATGCTTAGGAGATGAAGGAATTTATTAGCTTACTAAATTTTTTAATATTGTTCTAAAGACTAAAAAGATGCTAGATGAGTGGAGAATAAGTGTGTTGATTCCTATTTTTAAGAATAAAGGCGATGCACAAGATTGTGCAAATTATAGAAGAATTAAGCTAATGTGTCATACTTTAAAATTATGGGAGCGAGTTATGGTGCGTAGGTTACGACGTGATACTAATGTTTCTCAAAATCAGTTGGGATTCATGCCAAGTAGATCTACTATGGAAGCCATACATTTATTGAGAGGTTTGATAGAGAATTATAGAGAGAATATGGAGGATCTACATATAATATTTATTTATTTAGAGAAAGCATATGATAAAGTTCCAAGAGAAGTGCTATGGAGAGTTCTTAAAAAGAAAGGAGTTAATAATACTTATATTCAAATAATTAAAGATATGTATGCAAGAGCTAATACTTGTGTCCAAACACAAGGTGGTTGACCAAGTATTTTCCTATTTCGGTTGGATTACATCAAGGATCAACCTTAAGCCCATATATTTTTGCTTTAGTCATTGATGTTCTCACTAGACATTTGCAAGAGGATGCCCCTTAGTGTATGCTTTTTGTTGATGATATTCTTGTTGTTGATAAGACTAGAGAGGGAGTTGAAGGTAAACTTGAATTATGGAGGTCAACCTTAGAATCTAAAGGTTTTTGTTTGAGTAGATCTAAAACTGAATATATGGAGTGTAATTTTAGAAGTAATAGACATAATGGGGGAATGGTGACTTTGGGCTATCAAGTCATTAATAAGAGTACACATTTTAGATATCTTGGATCATTGTTCAGAGTGATGGTGAAATAGATGGGGATATTATTAATAGAATTCAAGTTAGATGGTTGAGGTGGAGGAATGCATCGAGCTTGTTGAGTGATAGAAAAGTTCCCCTCAAACTTAAAAGAAAATTCTATAAGATGGTGGTGAGACCTACAATGCTTTATGGTGCATAATGTTGGCCATTAAAAGAGAAGCATAATACTAAGTTAAGTGTTCTAGAGATGAAGATGCTCAAGTGGATGAGTGGATTTACCCTTAGAGATAGGATACAAAATGATCATATACGTGAAAAGGTTGGAGTAGCTCCAGTGGAAGATAAGATTAGAGAGAGTCGCCTTAGATGGTTTGGTCACATAAAACGACATCCTTCCGACGACCTGGTTAGGATAGTAGAGGTATTAGATTTGACTTATATTAAGAAATGTATAGGTAAAACTAAAAAGACTTGGTTAGAAAATATTAGAAAATATCTTCCTTTATTAGATTTAAACAAGAATTTGACTTTTAACATGACACAATGCAGAAAAGGGATTCATGTAGTCGATGCCATGTAGTGGGATAAAGGCTTGATGTTGTTGTTATTGTTGTTGTTGTTGTTGTTGAAGTTGTCATAAGCTTTAATTGATATTCTTAACTTCTTAGTGATTATTATTGATTAAGGAAGGGGATAATGACTGAGACTGAAGAAGAAACAAAATTTTGGGAGATCTTGAACCCCTTTGAAGAAAAAGCCAAGGAGAAAGCAATTCATTATGACAACAACTCTAATGAAGACCACTTGAGTGATGAGGGTGCTAAGCACTTTGATTACTTGTATATCCTTAATTAGATCATTGGAAGTTGCCAGGTTGGATAGTAAAAGACAGAAAGGGAAACTTATTGTGCTAAAGTTTTTGTCATTGATTCAATATATTATTTTATTTTTATTCGATATCTTGAGTTACTTTGATCAATTGATATTTGCATTAAACTCCTTGTGCAATTTGCAATTTGATACTTTATGGCTTGTGCAATTTGTTACCTAATATATAAATAAATTTATTATTTTTACTATGTTAGAATGCTAATGTACTATTTTTTAATATATTAATACATTATGATGCTAATTTTTTTTTTTTTATATTCATTAACTTTATGCAATTTTTATTGTGAAGCTTGTGCCTTAAAATACGTTGAGGTTAACACCTCGTCTCAATACCATATTGCGCAATGTTAAACCATAATATAGTATTCTACTTAAATTAAGATGCGTCCTAATGTATTTTTTGTATTCATATTTCGTGTTAGTATTCATACTTCATAGTGTGGAAGATATGTATCAGCATACATTCTTCATAGTGAGAAAGATTTAATTGAGGTTGCACATTAGTTAGGGAATATTATAGGTTTTGCTTTTGCTGATGAAGCAGTGGAGGTGGGTCTTTCCCTGATTTTCATAGCATTCTAGCCATGCTTAAACAATCTGCAGATTAGCATATGTTGGGGGAAAATACCAAAAAAATCAACAAAATTAAGAAGTGAAACTAAATTTCTTGAGAGTTCATAGCATACCCGTCTCATTATATTCATCTGATTGTGCCACCAAAACAGCAGGACCAAATGATTGGAGATAGGTCAAGGGATTACTGAACCAATATACATCAACATCACTTAGGAGAACATTGTATCCCATTTTAAGAATCTGCAAAACTATCCGGGATTTGACTTTTGTCACTCTCTGGAAACAGTCAGTGCCAAAGTGGCAGTCGTTGAAGCTAATATTGCTTGGTGCAAGTGGATCCATGAAAACTGGCAAACCCTAAAAGAAAAAAAGATGAGAAGTATGCATTAGCCCAAATAGGTTTTTCACATTGGAACAAAAACAAAAGGGCCAACAGTGAGAGAGACAAAACAGCTTATTTTTCAAAAAATTGAGATTCAAACTTTAAGATACCATTAAGAGTGCAAACTGATAAGTCTCCGCATCAAGAGCACAGACGATAAAATTCGATACAGCTAAATGTCGTAATTGGCAAACCCAACTCATTAGCATTTCCCTATAGTTGTCACCAGCTACTGCAAGAACAATTGTTTTATCCTTGTCTGCAGTGATCTGGAGGAGTGATTCCAAATCGAATGGAATAGACAATGTCAGTGGTTCTGTAAAAGCAATATTGTATATTTTCTTAAGAAAACATTCAATTCCCAGAAAATTCAAATCGTCAATGCAACGTATTAATCTCTGCTGAATCCCAAAGTGCAAGGGCCATGTAAGTAAGAATGCCATCACATCCTTGAAACTGAAAAAAGGTCTGCTGGATCCTTCATGATAGAAAACAACTTTCTTCACTGAATC
Organism: Dendrobium huoshanense; assembly: GCA_016618105.1. Classification (NCBI taxonomy): domain Eukaryota; kingdom Viridiplantae; phylum Streptophyta; class Magnoliopsida; order Asparagales; family Orchidaceae; genus Dendrobium; species Dendrobium huoshanense. The sequence goes on from CM028358.1 coordinate 22,751,483, forward strand.
AAAAAGAAAATGTTTTCCTAAACATTTTATAAACTTAAGATCTGTGGTTAGCTTGTTTTGTTCTCCAGAATAAAGTGATCCATATAATGCTGCAAGATGATTATTCCCTTTCACTTCCCAACCATCGTTAGCAGTATCAGCTTGTGGATAAATTGCAGATACAATGTAGCTGCCATCAATAACTAATCTGAGTTCTGATGACAACACTTCATGTAAAACCCAGGAATTGTAGAATCCTTTCCCATGTAAGAAAGGAGGAAGAATCGCAGCATATAGTGGTACATCACCCCTGTTCCAAGCCATTACAAGCTTCTCACCACAGTTGCTCCACTGTAGTTCTTTAATGGCATATTCTTGTAGCTGGTGGAAATGCAGAGAGATGATAACAAAACCAAGCACATATTCAGCATTTAATTCGGAGTGAGATAAGTTCGTTTTACCTTCCCAATCCCAATACTTGCACCATCTTCCTTTAGCCAGTGGTTCCCAGTGTCATCCAGGTGAAAAGGAAAGTTTGAGACGCTTGGTATCATGGAAACTAGAAACCAGTCACGATCAAGCTTGTAAGCACAATGCAAAGTAGTGAGGAAGTTGGGCAGAAGAATTGTTTCAGGATCAATAATAACAGAAATCTCAGAAGAATAATTTTGGGATCTTGCTACCATACAGTGAAAAAATGGTGTACCCAAAAACCTGGAAGAGAGCCAAATAAGAGTGTTCAGGTTATGCAACTACAACAATATGCAACACGGATTTTTTAGTTGGACGTTAAAATTGCTAGATATTGAGTTTTAATATGAGCCTCTGTCAGTAATTTAACATGCAACCAGACGATGGAAACTTAGTCAATCACAAAATTATAAGTCAAGCCATTGAAAAGAAAACACGGTAAAACTTGCCAACCATCAACCAAGAACAATCTGTACAAAAATAGGGAGGTGAAGAACAAGTCCAAATTTCAGGAAGTTTATCTTATTGCCTTGAGAGAAATCTACCGATGATCATGATGATAATAATTGTTCCATGAAATATGGATATACCAGAATCTTAAAATAGTTGAGCAGTCCAGTTGACATTTGAACTAGCTTAAGTGAATAATTCAACCCATTGCAAGCATGCTAGGTTAAGGATACCGGCTTATGTGTGTGGAGAATGAATAATAGTATGTAAGGCACCTTACATGACATTCATGGTTTGGTGAAACCGCATTTTGCTTACCATGGAAAAATAGAAGCAAAGCACTTCATGTATGACACGAGGGAAATTGTAAAATTTACTAGTAGAAGGTTCGAAGTATAATTATTGAAAGATGTTAGTTCTGTGTGGAATCTGATTGTGTAAATCAATCGGGTTGTATTGTTGACTCTGACCCAAATTAAATAAGTCAAGCTCACCATGGGGTTGCAGGGGGTCCTCCCCTGCTTGGTTCTGGTGCTTTGCACCTGAATTTTTTTTCCTGAACAACCGTACAGCTTTGAGGCACTTCATACCAGAGCATTGCGGTGTTGTATAATCTGGTTGGAGACATACAAGAACGGAGTGCCATTGCGCTCCAAACCCTGACGCCACAACACTCCAAGTCAGGCTGGATATAAAGAGTGGAGCATTGCGGCACTCCAAACCTGGGTTGCGACATTGCAAGTCAGGCTGGGCAATTTTCTTTCTAATTTTCATTCTTAACTTGAAGGGTTGCATCCCTTAGGGTGATTTATGTGAGTTTCTTTAACATTTCTATGTAGAGAACAGTGCAATAGTGAAGAGGGATAAGGAGAGAGTGAGAGAGAAGAAATATCTATATAATATTTTTCAATTTTCATAATGAATTTTTTGGTGTGGTGTGGCTCCATGATTTTTTTCCAGTTTTGGGTTTCTCCACATGAAATCATGATGTTCTTTCTTTGCTGCTACATTTTCTTCTTCTTTTTTTTCGCTATGCGGTTTACTTTCACAATAAAAGAGAAGGGATTAGATTGCAAATTTACAAAATTTAAATTTTCTTAAATTCAAATAATTTTGGTATTACTAGAATTGTCTCGATTAGATGGTTATTTGACAAAAAATTATGACATTTTGAGTTTGTTTAGCTATAAAATAATTTTGAAGTTCAATTTTATAGTTAGTTTAGACCTTTTGAATTCATTTAAAAGCCCACATATACATGCTTTATTACAAAAAAATGTTTTATTAGATGGGGATTATACATTTCCAACAAGTTGCCATAGGGAAAAAGAGAAAGGAAATTTGCTTTTCAATAAATAAATAAATGCTCCAAAATAATGCTTATTTATGAGATAATTTTCATTAGAAGAGTGAAACACGAGTGTCCAAGATGAGCTCAATGCTCTAATGGATGAATGTCAAACTAAAATATTTAACCCTATTGGTATGGGCCACCATTGCTATATTAGGAGCTCTTTTATTTCACATTCTATGTGGGAAAATTGCTCAACCCCAGCTTCTAGAATGGCCTACACACCACTCTCAACCTCTTCCAAAACCAAAAAAGATTCAAGAGTATGCATAACAACTCACAGGTAAGTTCCAATGAGTAAGGGTATGAAACATTAACTAAAGATAATAGCCATGAAGTTTGTCAAACTTAACAATATGAGCGAAGTGAAGGTAAGACTAGAATAATAAGTTAAACTTGCCGAATTTCCAATATTCTTATTTCCCAATTTCTCCTAATAACATCCTCATCAATAGGTGTCACTTCTCAAAGTACTTCTTTAAGTAAATTTATAAATTGAAATGTGAATTTTGAAGACCAAACTGATCCAACTCAGAAGTCAGAACACACCCATCCACCCTCAAACAAAATGAAAAGAAAAGCACATACGTGAAATTCATAAATAAAGAAAAGAAAGATGACATAATCAAATATAATTGTTGTCACTTCATTTCAATTAGGGAAGAAGTGTTGATAAACTCAAATCATCCAAATAATACGGGTTACCAACTTGAGATGTGGATAGCTATCAAGAGGAAGATAATGATGGATATGTGGATAACTATCAAGAGGAAGATAATATTTCAGTTTTATTAACCGCTTTTTTTCTTTGTGGTTGTAATCTCATTTTGAAAGGATGTAATCGGAGGAATGGTGGGTTATATTAAAGCCTAAAAAATGTTTTATAGTTGTAGTTGAAATCTTCTCTCGGTTCAAGAAAATTAGAGTATTAGTGTTCCTATATTTTCACAAATTAGTTTTTTTGTTCTTCCACAAATTGGTATCAGAGCGATGACAAATCTTGGAAGTTTATCAATGGGGCAGAGCCATTACCAAAACTCACAAAGATAAACTATGACAACTGGAGTATTTAGATGTGGGCATTGCTGGGTGCACAAGATGTATGAGAAGTCATTGAGAATAGCTTCATCGAAATGACAGATACGGCGGGCATGATGACGAACCAACTAAAGGCATTGAAGGAGGTGCGAGTATATCAAGCAGTAGACAATTTCAAAAGAAGCGTGGAACACTTAAGAGAAAATGTTCAAAAGAGTTGATCGTGTCAAGCAAGTATGCCTCCAAACTTTGAGAGGCGAATTGGTATGGATGAAGATGAAAGAGTTAGAAGGTGTATTTGACTACATCATGCGCGCGTAAATTGCAATAAATCAACTCAAGAGAAATGGTGAGACGTAGAACGATGCCTGAGCAGTGAAGAAGATATTGCAATCATTAACCAACGATTTTGAGAATGTTGTGCGCGCAATCGAAGAATCAAAACTCAAAAGGATCACGGCACACTAACTATTAATGAGCTCGCTAGCTCCTTGAAGCACATGAGCAACAAAAGAAGAAGAAGTAGGAGGAAATGCTCGAACAAGTTCTTCAATCCAAAGTGACAATTAAAGATGTTAAGGTACAATATTCTCAAATTATTTGTGGAAAAGGACGTGCAAGAAGAGGCCACGAAAATGAGCATGGTTAAAGAGGTCGTTACCACGAAAGATATTATGAGGAGCAGTCAAATAAACAAAATTGGCGAGGTCGAGGATGAGGTCATGAAAGAGGCGTCCGGCTAAACCACTTGAATGTTGAATGTTATAAATGTGGCAAAAATGTTCACTATATGAAGGACTATAAATTCGACAAGTGCCACAATTGTGAAAAAATTGGGCATTACGCAAGAGATTTCTATGGCGAGAAGAAAATTGAAGAGAACACTAATCTTGTCTCAAAGAAAGAGACGAAAGATGGACTTCTCATGGTTAGCTTAAGATAAAAATAACACTAATGGTGAGACAAGTTGGTATCTCGACACTGGTGCTAGCAATCACATGTGTGGGTATAACATTTATTTAAAGAAATGCGTGGTCATAAAATGACAGTCTCGCATCTCAAAATATTCAGTAGCAGGCCTATGCACACGTGTCAAATCAGCAAAGAACAAAGCTAGAAGACAAGAGCAAGAAATTTGTGTTCATTGGATATGACGAGAAAGCTAAAGGCTACAAATTATTCGACCCAATAAACAGGAAGGTGATTGTGAGTCGAGATATTCAAGTGAATGAAGCTAGCAAGTGGGATTGGAACAATTCATCAGAAGAGCAAATGGAAAGTGGAGAATTGTCAACCATTTCACCAACAAATCTTCCAACATGTTCTCTAGTAACTAGAAATCCTCAAACATCTAATCACGAACAAGAACTAAGACAATAAAAAATGCAAAGTCTACGAGATCGATATGACTCGACAAGCAAGGCACACATCGTCTGTCTTCTCAAGGATTGTGAGAATATAAGTTTTGAAGAAGCGGTGAAAAATGAAAAATGGAAAGAAACTATGGATGAGGAAATCAAGTCAATCAAACGAAACAAAACATTGGAGTTAACAAACCTACCAAAAGGAAGTCGACCAATTGGAGTAAAGTGGGTGTTTAAGAAGAAGATGAATGCTCAAGGCGAGATAGATAGATACAAGGAACGACTTGTAGCAAAGGGCTACATACAGAAGGAGGAGGGGACAGACTATGATGAGGCCTTTTGCCCTGTTATAAGAATGGAGACAATTCAACTTCTCATCTCCCAGGCGGCATGGTTTGAATGATTATATATTAGATGGACGTGAAGTCAACATTTTTAAATGGAGTATTAGAAGAGAAAATGTATCTTGAACAACTACCTAGTTACAAGAAAGTCGGAGAGGAACAAAAACTGTTGAAATTAAAAAAGGTGCTTTACAGATTAAAACAAGTACCTCAAGCTTGGAATACTCGTATCAACATGTATTTCAAGAAAAATGGGTTCGTTCATTGCCCATATGAACATGCACTGTATGTGAAGAAGAAAGGAGATAACTTGTTGTTTGTCGCTCTTTATGTTGATGACCTTATTTTCATGGGGAATAATGGCAAGATGATTAAAAAATTCAAAGGGGAGATGGAGCAAGAATTCGAGATGATAGATTTGGGCTTGATGAAGTACTTTCTTGGTCTGGAAATTAGACAAGGAATGTCAAAAAAAAATCTCACAAGAATAATACTTAAGAGACATCCTAAAGAAGAACATGATGGAAAATAGTAATCTAGTAACAACATTGATGGAACTAGGTGCTAAACTCTTAAGATTTAATGGTGGAGATCGAGTTGACGCAACAAAATTTCGAAGGTTGGTGGGAATTCTGCATTATCTCATATGCACAAGGCCATACATGTCCTACAGCGTTGAAGTGGAAAGTCAGTTCATGGAAGAGCCAATCTACACGCATTGGAAGGCACTAAAAAGAAGTATGCAATATATCCGAGGAACATAATCACTTGGGTTATTTTATTCGAAGACAGAAATATAGATTGGTTGTTACTCCGACAGCGATTGGTGCGGAGACATAGATGATCGAAAGAGTACATCAGGGTATTCTTTTGATGGGAGAAACGACATTTACATGACGCTTTCAACATGTGAAGCAGAATACGTTGCAACATCATTGTGTGTGTCAAAAAGTTTGGCTAAGTAATCTGCTCCACAAAATGAATCTCCAACAAACAGAGACTACCGAGATTTGTATTGATGACAAATCTACAATCGAGTTAACAAAAAATCAGGTACAACATGAAAGAAGCAAGCATATCAATGTCAAGTTTCACTTCCTCCGAGAACACATGAAGGAAGCATAGGAATGAGTCAGGTAGTAAGTCATGATCAAGTAGCAGACATATTTACAAAGTCGTTACCCACAATATTGTTTGAAAAATGTAAAATCGCAATCAACATGAAGGATGGAAGGGACTTTAAGTTTAAGGGAGGAATTTGTTGATGAACTCAAATCATCCAAATAATACAGGTTACCAATGTGAAATGTGGATAACTATCAAAAGTAAGTTAATGGTGGATATGTGGATAACTATCAAGAGAAAGATAATAATAATATTTCAGCTTTATTAATTTTTTTTCTTTTTATTTGTAGTTGTAATCTCATTTTGAAAGGATGTAATTGTAGGAATGATGGGTCATATAAAAGCCTGGAAATATTTTATGATTGTAGTTGAAATCTTCTCTTAGTTCAAGAATATTAGAGTATTAGACTATTGGTGTCCTGTTTTTTCACATATTAGTTTTTTTTTTCACAAGAAGAAGTTTGAAGAATATGGGCAAAGGAGAACACTTACGTGAAATCGATGTCCGACTCTGCAGTAACTCTAGGTCCAAGAATTCTTGCCAGATCAAATATAGAAGAATCCTTCCCAAAGAGGACGACAGAGACCTCTGGTGCCATAGCCAACCACGAACGCACCGCAAGCTCTTGCCGTCCTCCCACCAAATCCGGCCGTCCACCAAAATACGAGAATGGGCGCGGCGCAGCGAAGATTGTCACTGTAGGAAAAATGTCGTCATCTCTACCCTTCTGCAGGGCAAAGTAAAGACCGGCAGTGATCGCCAGAAACCCAAAAATCAATACGAACGATACAGCCCGCAATGCAGACTCCTAATTCACCCCAGTCACAGCCAAAAACAGCATCATATGAGAGTTGAAAAGAAATAAGAAGTGGAAAATGATACAGAAGAATACAAAATGAGAAGCTTCAAGTCAAGCACCTTAACGCCAAGGAAGCAGAGTAGGCGCGCTTTGAAGAAGGATGACAGAATAGATGACTGCGGCAGCCTTTTTCCGCCGGCGCCGGCGCCGGCACCCAATGTTCTTCTTTGCTTAGCCGACATAAAGATTTTAGATTTCAGACGATCTATTTCGAGGATTGCAATCGCGAGAGAGTAATTCCACCGGCGAATGCCGCTAGATGGCGATACAAATCGAAGGTTGGCAAATACAAAGAAATAAATTGTGGGGATTTTTATATAACATTTGAATTTACATCTAAATGTTTTAAAATAAAAAAGTAATACCCATTAAAAATAGGGCAATTTTTTAAACTAAGCATCATATTAATTATAATTAAGCGATTAACCAACGCAAAAAAAAAATTTTAAACTCGCCAAAGTCGCCCGTTGAACGGGCGACTTATATTTTAATACCCTTCACTTTATACAGCCGCGAAGACTCCTTTTCTTGCCCTAAAAGAGCTCGTTTTTGCCTCAAATCTCGGCGTCTCTCGGGAAATCTGGGCAAATCCGCGATGTAAGGTCGTTTTAGAAGTTTTTTTTGGAATTTTTTGTGTTAAATTTCTTTCCTTTAGTGATTTTTTTTCTTTTGAATGAATTATTTTGGAAGTTTAGGGTTCCTTTAGTGCTTAGATTTAGGTTTTGTGTGTGCAAAGTGGTATTTTATTTAGGATAAGCTTGAGAAATTTTTTGATTTGTGGAAAGAACTTAATTTTTGCTAGGATTCTTTTGGGCAAATGTAGATTTAGATTTTTTTTGAGATATATAATATGTTGAGCATATATTATATGAAAATTTTTTTGGGAAAAAATAAAATAATACATGTATAATTGAATAAAATATGTATTAAAGATATCTTAAAATTAATATAAGGATATTTTTTGTTAATTTCCTTCCGTTTCTTAGACAACACGAATTTTTTTGACAAATATGACTACGAAAGTCATATCTTCGTGTTAGGGTTAGATTTTGATATAAGGTTTTTCCTATTAAAATACAAAGTTAAATGTTGGAGGATGGTCTACTTTACATGCATTTGCTTAACGTATCGTTATAAAGGGCCAACATTCATTTACCTTCAATAATTGATAATAGTTACTACTAAATAGTTATAAAATATAGTTATAATGTGTGAGGGATTACAAGTAATTTTTAATATAAAGCTAATTTTTTAAATATTTAATTTCAAATAATTATGATGAGAATAATTGTATAAAAAATTAATATAAATACGAACGTTATATGCAAATTTCTTTAGTTAATTTTTATGTGAATAAAAAAATATCTATTTAAATATATTTACTTAAATTCATTTATTTGTTGAAGTATAGTAAGATTGTGTATGGGTAATTGTAGGTAATCATAAACTATACTTAGTAGTGCAACAATGTCTGGACGATGAGCATCCTTTATTCTTATGTATGGTGGGCACTTGTCTTTAGATGATAAATATTCACCAACATATGTTTGGGGTAGTTATCGGCCGTTGCAAGTATCTGCAAATATGAACTTAGAGCAACTGAAGATTAGAATTCTGAAATCCCTAAAATATGATACGTCGAAGTACTTAGTAAACTTAGTTTGTCGTTTACCCTTGGGGAATGAGTTCATAGCTTCGGTTGTGGATGATGATGAGGTGTGTCAGATGGTGTTATCACATGCAGTTGGGAAAATACTTCTACTTTATGTAGAGGTCAAAGAAATTACTACAGAAAATATAGTTGTTGAGCAACTAACAGCTCACATGCACGAGACATACACTTTCGACGGGGTGACTGAATACAGTCCGACCAATCCAAGTTTCATGCCGCAAAATGTTAAGTAAGTTTTCATATATGTTTATTTTAATGCATTTTAAATTAGAATTTATCGGCTGAGAAAGTTTTAATTGTTCAAAATATTTTTTGTACGTGATGAAGTGACCGGCATAGAAGTTTTTGCCATGACATTCCAGAATCTTCTGAGAGACCATCGGTTAATGTTGATGATGGTTATGAAACAATGAGTAGTGGATCAAGTGATCCAGATCCTGATGATTATGAAAATGACTCACAATATCATTTAGATGAAGTTAATGTTGATATGAATCCTGAAATCCATAGCATGGTCCAACGTTATTGTTTCACGAATGTTGGCACTACAGAAGGAATAACTGTAAACAATGATTTTGTGAAGGCATATTCATCAACTCGAGAATGGGATGAGGACGTAGCAAATGATAGGGCTTATATTGGTAGCCAAGTCGATGAAGAATTTTCAATTCCAATTGAACTGATGGAGGGTATTTGTTTTACCAAGAAAGAGGATCTTCAGTTTGCATTACAGGGTTGGTCAATAATAAATAATGTGGAGTATGTCATTGTAGCTTCAAATAGACAGAAATTTACAGTGGTTTGTGCTCAGAGTGGCAGGTCAGACAGACCATGTATATGGCGTTTGCATGCGGGGGTGAGCAAACGTCTGGGGAGCATATGGAAAATATCTTCCATGAAGAACCAACATACTTGCGCAACCCCGATTAATTGTCCTAGGTTCATGGTGAAAATATATTAGTTATTCCTTTATTGTTCAAATAAATAATCTCAAATATGTCAACAATTTTATTATTTATAGGGCACTATATTGGAGGCTGCTTCACACTTATTGATGGTCCATGAGTGGCCCATTAATTGTCCTAGGTTCATGGAGGCCTTAGTTTTTGTGGGTTTAGACAGTGTCAGTCAGATGAGGTATAGGAGGATGGATCATCACTTGCTTACAGCTCTGGTTGAGAGGTGGTCGTCATAGACGAATACATTTCACCTCCCAGTTGGTGAAATGAGTATTACGTTGCAGGATGTTTCCATGATATTGGGGATACAGATTGATGTACCTTTTTTTATTGGACACCCAGTTGTTGGTTCAGGCAGACGATGGTTGAGTTGGCCAGATTGTTGTGATGATTTACTAGGCCAGTATCCGGACCCAGATGTTATGTATCATGACCCATTCAATCCACGGATTACAGCGAAGTTTAAGATGGGCCATGCGCATGCGCAGACATGTATTCCACTAAGGTGGTTGAGGTGGATTTTTTGGAGGGACTCCTACATTGATCTATCTGAGATGGATTTTTTGAGGCATGTGCGAGCTTACATTTTATTTCTACTTGGATGTCACCTGCTCCCAGACACTTCAGGCTCTGAAATTAATTTACAGTACTTGCCGTTGATGGAGGATATAGCAATATTCAGGACATACTCACTTGGAGGTGCAGTACTAGCTCATTTGTATAGGGAGCTATCTGAAGCAACTAGACCAAAACGAGCCAACATTGCAGGGTGCATCCACTTATTACAGATATGGTCTTGGGAGCATCTGCATGTTGGAAGACCTCAGCTTCATGCACCATTTCCTATTCAGCTTGATGGTTTGAGTGTTGGAATAAGGTAATCTGTTATATTTATGTTATTTAATTTTAGTTTTATTGCTAAGGTATTAATAAATATTAAATAGGTGGAATGAGGAACGACTTCGGGAGGTACCTGTAGGAAATGTTATGACATACAGGGATGAACTGGATAGCTTACTGGAGAGTCAGGTATGTTAAGTATAATTATATTGATACATTTTAATCATATTTGTTCCATATTATGACGAATAATTTGTTATATAAAAATGATACAGGTAATATGGGAACCATACACTGCAGAGATTCGTGCTCAGGTTTCAGAGATATGCACTTCAGGTCAGGACACTTGGCTCTCCAGAGTTCCTTTAATTAGTTGGAAAAGGGTTGAGTGGCATCTCCCTGATCGAGCACTACGACAATTTGGATACTGCCCTTCCACTGATATCATGCCAATGGATCCTAGTTTTGTAAGAGTTGATGGACGTGGTAAGTCAGATACTGATTGGGCATTGTACCACCAGGCAAGTATTGCACTATGGGAGAGCAGGAGAGCATACATTGTTACTGGAGAGATTCCTGGGTTGGACTATGATTATAAGGTGAAGCAGTACTTAGCATGGTTTCATTCTTGGGCTACACTATACATGCTAAAGCCCCCAGTGGATCCTCCGAGTACATACTATCCAAGATCACCAGCTGAACGTCACATGGTAAGTTTAAGTTATTTAAATTTAATTATATGAAAAATTTTAACTGAATTACTTATCTTGGCAACGAGATTTCTTTGTGAGCATGGAGAGAAGATTGCAACCACACTTTGGCGGTAATGAGAGGACACCTTTACAGGTGGATGTGAATATTGTTGGAGATATGTGCCAAAGATTGCGACAACAGATATACATTGACGATGCTCATTATTTTGATGAGGCAGATACTCAGGTGTTTAATCCAGCTATTCCGACTGCAGATCCATATGATGCTGGGCCATCCTCCTATCCTGATCTTGGTCCCTCTCAGAGCCACTTCACAGCCAATGTTTAAAATTGCGTATTCGGGTATTGAGGCGTTTTTCATTCGTGAGGCGAGGCGTAAGCCTCAAGGCGTTTTGAGGCGTAAGCCTCAAAATCAAAAGATTGCGTAAACATAAAATGTTAAATTTTTATATACTAATGAGTGAATAGTATAAAACATAAAAAAAAAATAAGATATGAAGTGAAATCAAAATATCTCAATAATAAGACAACATGAAATATAGTTCAACTCAAAATTCTATCTTTCCCAAATCCCAGTATTCTTTTCATTAACATATAATTCCAATTTTTAAAAATAAATAGCAATGACATATTACATAAGAACTCATAAGTCATCAGCACTGTCATCATTAAGGAGTTCTTCATTTGAATCATCATTATGGTGAACTGCTTTCTCCCTTTCCTCCTCTCCTATAGAGTCCAATGTCGGGCATTTACTTCAAGATTTATGTATGTTTTAATATGTATAGCGTGAGGCGTAAGCCTCTTGCCAGTGAGGCGAAGAGGGCCTCAACCAAGTTGAGGTGCAAGCCTCATAAAAAAAATTCAAGGCGTAAGCATTGAGGCGTTTTTTACTGGAATTGCGCAAAGGCGGGCCTCAAGGCGAGCCTCATATTACGCAATTTTAAACCATGTTCACAGCTGAGTTTGACGTCGCCTCCACACCTCAGTTCGTACCTTCCTCCTTGGGAGAGCCCCCAGTTACTCAGCAAGATGTTAGTGATCAGGACCAGCGCCATCTACGTAACAGGCCACTACGAGCACCTCAGCATTTTACTCCCGGCACTGATGCGATTCCACATCGACATAAAAGGAGGCATTAGTTTTTTGTATCATGTATCTTTTAGTTGCTTTAGTTATATTTTATTGTTTATGTTTCTTATTCTGCTACTATGGAACTACTATTTCGTATTATGGAATTAAATTTATTATGCTCTTCTATTAACTCTTACATGAAGTTTGATCTAAAAAACATAATGTTAAAGATCCAAGAACATATATTTTTTAAAAGAATTTGTAATATTTGATATACATATATATACTTATTATAATTTATTGTTATCAATTAGAGCGCATATAACTTCTCAATGATCTAATCTAAATTTGAATTCTAAATATACCAAAAACTTGAAAAATAGATTAAGCCTCTTATTATATATATATATATATATATATATATATATATATATATATATATATATATATATATATATATATATATATATATATATATATATATATATATATATATATACCAAAGCCAACTTTTATTTATAAAACAGAATATATAGTAATTGATCATAATTCTATTTAGTTGCAAATTTTTTTTTTGTATGAACAAGCGTAAGTTTCCCATTGAACGGACGACTTACGACAACTACATATTCCCGTTGCTTCAAGAAATAACGGTCTGAAGTAAATAACGGTCAGTTGAGTTATGAAAGAGCTAAATCGCCCGTTTATCGGACGACTTATCCTAAAGAAGTAAGTCGCCCGTTCAACGGGCGACTTTGGCGAGTTTAAATTTTTTTTTGCATTAGTTAATCACTTAATTATAATTAATATGATGCTTAGTTTAAAAAATTGCCCTTAAAAATATTAACTTTATATCAAAATAGTATAATACAAATTATATATATTATATTAATTTCAAAAAAAAAATAACTTTTAAGTTTTAAAGTCTAATTTAATATAAATTATATAAGATATTTTGACATAATTTTTAAGAGGGAAAGCAGCAACTAGCAGTAGAGTGATACTTTAACTGAAAGTATTAGGGAAAAGTCGTTTCTACTCGTAGAATCTTTGAATTGCAGAAATACCGAACTTCGTCGAGCGATCTTTGGTCAAACAAGTAGTACACGCAACCGGTGTATATGAGCCCGCTCTCCAAAGACTAGTTAGGGCAACTCCAATGGCCGTTCTTGCTTTGCTCCAACTTATGGTCATTTGATCGCGGATGAACAATGCAACGTCAATATTGGTGTGACACTATTCATCTACGCCAAAAATTGGTCTCTACAGAACTTGTGGAAGAAAGGCGAGAACGAAGAAAACGACGGTTACGGAGCAAAATGACGTTTGATTGGAGATGAATCACTGCATTTTTTGGTTTCACTGCATTTTGGAGTGAAAAATGAGATTTTCGGTTGGAGATGGCCTTAGTACACGCACGGGTGCAACGTTGTTAAAATATTTTCTAATATTTTTACGAAATTTTAGAAAGCAAATTCATTTAAAAATTAAAACCGTATTAGCGAAACTGACTTCATTAAAAAAAATTAAATCGGACTCAATTCAATACGGTGACCCAATATATTTATTTCTCTTTTTTTGTTTAAATATCGCAAGACTCCTGACAAAAAAACTTCTGATTCAAGTCAGCCTAATCAAAAAAGGGCATGAAAATGCAAATAAAACGCAATGGACGTTCGGGTTTGCATTGAAAATGCAGTGAAGTCACGTTTTATAAGGAAAACGCGATTGAGAATCGTATTTTCTTTGAAAATGCAGTGAAGTCATATTTTATGAAGAAATCACGATTGAGGATCGTATTTTCTTTGAAAATGCAATGAAGTATCACGTTTTCAGAGGAAAACGCGATGGAGGATCGCATTTTCTTTGAAAATGCACACCTGCTTTGTGTTTTCTTTAAAAACGCAATTCCTGTACACGGGTATATATGCTCCTTTTTAAATTTATTTACTATTATGCTTCTTCTCTTAAATGATTTTTAAAGCATGATCCTTCTCAAAATTTCGCCTTTAGTTTTTTAACCCAATTGACATATCGGGTAGGATTTGAGTTAAACCACGAAGTCAAATATAACCTGTTTGACCCACCCTTGCTCGGTAGCATCACGCCTTGGCCCTTCACATTGTTCTCGCACTCATGCTCGCCTTTGCTCTCTCATCATGAGGATCTAGCCCCATCCACATTAGTTCTTATGATGAGAGAGCGAGGAGCCGAGGACAAAAGGATAATAGAAGCTCAATTTCAAATCAATGTTATTATTATAAGTTAAGTATCTTGCAAGGATAGAAGGATAATGCCTTAAATCAAAGTCAAATTGATTGACAAATATACCTCATAAACAAATTTTATAAAAGTTTTATGAGTAATTAATAAAAATATTGTCATATTCACTAGTATTTTCATAGTAAACCTCCAAAAATATAAGAGAATTAAATGTATAAAAATTAATCAAAATATCGTATGATTCAAGTTATGTTGGTCGTATTCAAGCCAAGATTGCCCAATTTAAGCCAGGTTAACTCTGTTCAAATTATGCCAACTAAATTTCAACTCAAAAGGAATTCAATATAATTAGGCAACTACAACATGTGAATTTGTCTAGAGGATGACCTATCAATCCAATCCTACAATTATTTAGTTATATGACATATTTCATGTGAGAAACTATTGATTGGCCATTCAACTATTTGTCTATTCATGAACACCAAGTTTGTGACTTTTTATTAGCTTGATATATAGCTTTTTCATGTCGGATATTCTAGTGACTTTGCAGTCATATTTTATTTTGAAAAATTAGTCTATATGACTGTTGTTGCGTCCAGGAGTATTCGCGGCGGTAGAGAAATATAAGATTTAACGTCTTAGCGTTGTACGAAAATCCGGCACGCAATCAGATAAGTGAGAGAGGGTCTAGCATTTATGAGACACCAAGATTTTTACGTGGAAAACCCCTGAAAAGGGGGAAAAACCACGGGGCCTAGCCCAGTTTGAACGAATCCACTAGTATTGCAGTCGATTACAAATGAGGTCCTTCCTTGGTGGAAGGCCTTAGCTTGATGTACATCTTATGGAGTACATTACATGATGTAAATACAAAGGATCACTATTGACATGTTCACTTTGTTAGAAGGACTGCAGTCGGCGGGCGACGTAGGTCAGGAGGACCGTAGTCAGCTGGCGACGGAGGACTGTAATCGGCGGGCGACATAAGTCAGGAGGACCGTAGTCAACGGGCGACGGATGTCGGAAAGACTGTAGTCGGCGGGCGACGTAAGTCAGGAGGACCGTAGTCGACGGGCGACGGATGTCGGAAAGACTGTAGTCGGCGGGCGACGTAAGTCAGGAGGACCGTAGTCGGCTGGCGACGGGGGTCGGAAGGACTGTAGTCTGACAACGAAGATCAGTAGGACAGCGTCAGGTAGAAGTCCAGCAATGAAAAGAAATGCATCTTCGCATAGATGTCCATTGAAGTCCGATAACCGGTAGAAGTCTGGCATCGGGTAGAGACTTGGCGAAGAGTGAAGGTCCGACGTCGGGTAGAAGTCCGACGTCGTTGGTGGCAGAGGAGAACTCCGTCTTCACTTGGGCGGAGTTTCGGCGTCAGGAGGGAACTCTCTTGTAAATTGGGAATAATTTCAGCATCTCATGGAAGTTGTGCAGAATTCCTGCGTTTCCTGAAAATCCGGCAGAGTTCCGGCGTCTTTAGGCGGCAGGAAGAGCTCCGGCGGTGGTCGAGGAGGTGAGGAATCTCCTTTTCCCCTTTCTCCTCTTCTTCTTCTCTCTCTTCACTTGAGCCCCTTGGTGTAGAATGAGGGCTCTATTTATAGTTTTTCTGGAGTGGCATAGCCCGTAAATAGGCGTGAGATCAAGGGCGAACAGGGAGTGGTTTGAATGGACGATCGATATCGAATCTTTTGATCATGCACCGTTCGTTGGACATTTGATGGCCTTAATGATGTCGGAATTCGATGATCTTGGGCTCGTTGGATTCGTCTCGTCGAGCCGCTCGATTCGAGTATAAGCTCGTCAAAATCGAAGACCGTTTGGTAACTCAAATTGCGGTTTTAACCTTCCAACAGCGCTTCAAACCTTTGATTCGGACTCATTTGGGCTCGGATTGGGTTGATCTTGGTGTCGTTGGGTTTGTATTTCCGAGACGCTCAGTTTGACTATAAGCTCGCTGAAATCGGAGTTCATATGCTCCCGAAATTAATTTTTGAAGTTTCCAACTAGGTTTGGCCTCGAGATTCGTGCCCGATCAAGATGATTTTGCGATGCCGTATTAACTGTTATATTTTTTTTCTTAGTTTTATATAGGCATGTATATAGTCACTTTTGTAACGCTTATGCCCTAGCCCAAAATTATAAATAGCGGGGGGGGGGGCGGGGGTGTCATAGGATGAACTTGGTTGATATAATTTCTATACACAAGCTTATTTTACAAAAAATTAAGAGCTTGCCACTCTAAAATACTTTGTTTTTTTGTATGTTTCTTTGATTTCTTTTCATTCAATATTCAATATTCATTGGTAATTTTGGATTCAACAAAACCTTAGATCCTTAATTGAATAAATCTCCCATACATATATATTTTTGATACCTTACTAAAATATTTTATTATCCTTTTTTCTAAAATAATATTATCTATATATACTTATTCTTAAGAAGGAACTAAATGATTAATACTTTTATTAGGAAAATGATAAATATTTTCTTAATTTCAAATGGAGCAAATTTCTCAAACATTAGACAACTTGTGCTCCCCCAGTCAGGTAAGAGAAATAATTTTAATTTTATAGAATTTAAATAAATTTTGATTATGTAAAATTAAAAAATATTAGAAAATGAACTCTTTCATTATTTAAATTTATTCCTTTAAAATTAAAATTGAAAGCTCTTACAAAAACAATTTTTTAATAAATTAGATTTTAACATTGATATGTTCAGAGAGTTAGTTTTGTGTAATGTGTGTGTATATCTTTATAACATATTTTTTTTTAAAACATATCTATTATTTTATATGTTAAGATTTAGTTTGAAAATATTATTTTTTTAGAACTTTAAACAATTTTCTTGTAGTGTAGGAATTGTAAGCAAAGTTTGCTTTAACATCTTTATTTGACATTTAGTTTGCTACTTCAATAACTTTATGTTAAATCAATTGTCATTATTCATAGAATTTTTTGTCATTTAGTGCAAGGACTGTACATCAAAATAGGTTAGGGGTGTCAAAAATTGACCTGACCAGCCAACCCGACCTTAACCTGATCCAAAAATTTTGGGTTCCGGTTTACCCGTTTAACAAATGGGTCGAGTTCAAGTCTAAAAATTTAACCCATTTAATAAATGGGTCAGGTATGGATCAACCCGTCAACCCAAAATGAACCCAATTTTGATGTTGATTTGAAGGTTTTATGGATTTTGTCGAAGAAGCGCAAATAGACGGAAGGCGGGAATGGGCTTTCGTTTCCTTCATGGTTCACCTTTTTCGTTTGCCGGTTCGGGTCAACGACTCATCCTACGAAATCGGAAGCCCGAAAGCAAGGCGGACATGACCAATTTATGAGATTTTGCCAAAGAAGAAGTGCATGAAATTGAAGATGAAGAAGCATGTGAAATGGATTTGTTCAGTCATCTAATCAAGTGGCCAGAAAGCGGGATTTGCTGGAGAAGCGCGCAAAAGTGGGATTACTAAATTCACAATTTTTTATTAAAAAAAATGGGTTGGCGGGTCTTGTTTGGTCGATCCAGATTTGAACCGGATTGAGCTCAAGTCTAGGACTGTGCCCCATTTTTCTAATCAAGTTAGGTTTTGGTCGGGTCAAATGATGGTGGGTTATTTTCGGGTTGGACCCGAACCCAACCTAAAAATTCATTTTGGAACCCCTAAATCAGGTCATAAATGGAAATCCTTTGACTAAACTTTTATGTACAATAACTTATCTATATTGGTAGATATTTATTGTGGGTGATGAAAGTGAATCCTTTGATGGTGTGTAATAATTTAGCTTACCAACAACCTTTTCAACTACCATATTAAATAGATAGAACAGAAAAGTTTTTGTTTTGAGAACTTGCCTATATATAGTCTAATTTGTTCACTTATATGTTAACATTCTCCCAAGTCATTATTATTCACTAGCTCTCTTTTATATATCTACAAGTAAAGTTTGCATAGTAATGCCACTAATTTTTTTTAAGATGTGTTTTGTTAATATTATTTAAAAATTTTGTATAACTTTAGGTATGATAGATATGTAAAGTCATGGTTTCGAAGAAGTAGGTGGCCAAGGCTTGAGTAACCCTTCTACAAAAATATTTAGGAAGATTGGCCTATGACAATGTATTAATTTTATGGAAAGAGAATTATCAATCCACATGTTGAAATCATGAGAGGGGTTGATGGTAAGCCATCTTTTTTTTTCCAAACTCACTAATATTAATAGAAGAACCATATAAATTGATTTTATTAGTAAGAGAAGAGCAACATAAGGTTAGTGGTGTAGAGCTCACATTAAAGGAGATTACATATAAATTCTCTATTTTAAATTCAAGCACCACAACAACTTATAATTTATTATCATAGGGCTCTAGTAGAAAAAATATGTTCAAGTATTTTATTTTTAGTTGAATTTTGTACTTATAGTTTAGTATAAAACTTATGAAATAATTATTACAAGGCATAATTAATTGCATGAATCATTCTACGGCGGCAATGGATGAGATGCAAGTGTGATGATTTTGCTAGGCCATTTTATAATAGCAATGGATGAGATGCAAGCGTGATGATCTTACTATCAATTATGAAACATGGTGCACTTAAAAAAATTTAGAGAATTCACAAATATGATTAGAGGAGACGTAGAATTAGGCCTTTCATACTACATGAAAAACTTTGATGGATGCAGATCATCAAGAGCGTCTCTAATTTTCACTCCTACATAACCCCTTGATCAATAGTCATTGCTCAATATAAAATGGGATCGATAAAAAAATGGCCAAGTTGTTACACAACAATACAACATAGTGTATTTCCTTGCTACACTTCTGTAACAATTTTCAATTCGTGTGCAACAATCTCCAACGGGATGCCCTCTTATTCAAAAAAAAATTTTCCTTTTATATTGATAAACTTTTTGGTCAACAATAATCTTCACAACAAAACAAGCTAAAGAAGAAGAAGAGTCCATGTTGACTTTTATGGATGACCAAAAAAGGGACTAGATTGGGACATGCCAAGGTGGCATGCAATCCTGCAATGACATATATGAAGATAATAGATCAAAATTATTCAACAATCTCTCTTATTTCTAATGGAAACGGTTGTTCCACCTAATATTGTCAATGTGAATGCAAATGTGGCTTTTATTGATGTGTGAATCTCTCTTATTTCTAATGATGTCTTGATAGCCCATCTGGCTTTAAATTCTAAGGATTCTCGTGTGGATCATTCTAATTGGCTAGATGAATGTTACTTCTCAACTAGCCGGGGTGATGGGGAAGATAAGGTTGAGCCCATGGATGATTTTAAAGCTCTATTGGATTGAATGTGGTTCGCATCGAAGATGAAGGATCTTTCAAGGGTGTTACTAAACATAGTAGGCAGAATACCAAAAAGAAAACCAGAAAGAAGTAAGGCTCTGGGTTTGCTTGTTTTTTTGGTTGGGTTGTATCTCAGTTGTTGTTTTGTGGCTTTAGTTTGCTCATGCATGGGGGTTCTGGCTGTTGGGATTGGTTGTTCAGTTGGAGTGTCTTGGGTGGGGTTAGTTTGGTGGGCTTGGTTGGGGCCTGGATGGGGGGTGTGGATTTTGGTTGTCTTGTTGTGGTTTGATGTCTTGCTGGGGTTTCCTCTGTTAGTTGGCTTATTGTTCTGTGCATGTGTCTTTGGCTTTTGATGTTTTTGTCTTCTCCCCTAGGGGTTGAGTTTATGTTGGGTTATGGGCGTTGGAGCTATGTTGTTTTCATGCAGTGTCCCCTTTTTTATTTTGTTTTATTTTGATTTCTTATTTGCTTTGGAACTTCTTAATTTATTTTACGTTCCTGAATGCTTCTGTTGCTGAGCGTGGCTGGAGGCTGGAGCTGCTGGTGCTGTCCGTCGAAGCTGCTCTTCTTTGTTTTCTTTCTTGGGTTTGTTTCCTTCTCTGGGTTACCCAATTTTTGCTTTTTGTAATGTAATAGATAAATCTCAGGTTCATTAGATTTTACTTCAAATGTTGTATTTTTATAGAGCTTCTCATGCTCTAAGGACATGTACCTTATTATTTATGTAACGTGTAGGCCTCTTTGTGGTTCCCAAAAAAAAAAAAGAGTATATATATAATTAAAAAAACATTAATACATAAATTTAAATTTTAAAAAAGCTTCCAATTTTAATTTTAAATGAATTAAAACACATAATAAAATAGTTCATTATTATTTTTAAAAAATATAAGAAAATTGTATTATATTTTGTTTCTAAAATATAAATTTATTCATCTTTCCCGCTCATTTCTGAATTTAAGTAAATAAAAAATTATAATTAAAATTTTATTTCTTATTTTTAATTTAAAGTTGTACAAACTTCAGAGAATGATAAAATTAGCAACTTTGTCAATTAAAATAATAATAACGTCATCTAGGCCATGGCCAGCCTCTATATATTTCTTTTTCTAGTATACTAATATGCACACAACTCTCCTTGACCTATTGGTTGAGAGCTTAGGCTTCCAATTAAGAGGTTCAGGGTTCGAGTCTTTATGTATGCGTTGTGTGTGTGAGTTTGCCTTAAATGGCCTAAATGTCCCAAAAAAAAAGTATACTAATATGCTCACTTTTTTTACTTATACTTTGTTTCACCTATGTACTTATCATTCATTGGTTGGGGAGAACTTCTATGATAAAGAATGAAAATTCAGATAGAGAAGCAAAAGCGTTAGCTCAACAAATATGCATGTATATTTTCAAAGCACGAAGAGTAATTGATTAGATTCGCAAATTATTCTTATGAAGAAACACTCGTGATATTGAAACTAATGCCTTATAGGGGGCACCCCACATCAATTTATCTTACAATTGAAGTTTCAAGTATAATAACCCTACATATAAGTAGCTATTGAGATTCGAATCCAAAACCATGTGTTTGATAAGTGGCTCCCTTATCCAAACAGGCTGTGAAATTTGACTTAATTTTTATTATATATTACTTAAATTATCATTAAATCCTATAAAAATCACTACTATATTAAGTAAAGTTTTAAGGGATCATGACTCAAAGAAATGAACGCAAGCATAAATAACTATTTAAAAACTATCTAACAAATTATGTTGCCTTCAAAATGAATTTCAATTGCAAAGTAGCTCTTTGATTTGAAATATTTTTAGCACAATATTTCAGGCTCGTGGGCACAAGTCTCCAGTAGAATAAGATAACGAACTGGTTGAAATTCAAATGGCTAGTTGACCTCTGGCAAAATTTAGTGATCCAAGTAAGATAATTTTACCTTTGTTTTCCATATAACGAGGAGCAACTTTGGCTTAAGTTATCAAATTTAGATTTCGTTTGTGACAATTTTTTTACTGCTTTCTAAAGTAATTTTTTAGTACAAAATTTTTTACTAATAGAAAATTTTATATTAAAAAACCGTTTTAAAAAGTAGCAAGAAAGCTGTCTCAAATGAAGCCTTAACGAACACAACTCATCTTGGTCTGTTGATTTGGAGCTTAGGCTACCAACAAAGAGGTCTTGGAATCGAGTCTTGTGTATGCGATGTGTGTATGAATCTGTCTTAATTGATCTAACAGTCCAAAAAAAAATTTTTCTTGATGAGAATCATGTTCATTCTAAGGCTTTATTTGAGAGAGGCTTTGGCTGTTGCTTTTTCGTCACTTTCAAGAAATTTTTGTGCAAGGATTTTGGGTTAAAATTTGTTGTAGAAAATTGGAGAGTTGCTCTTGTTTAGAACAACCAGGTGAAAGTATTATGTTTGCCCATCGGAGGAAAGTGAGAGCTGTATGAAGTTTCTTCATTAATGATGTGCAAAAAAGAGGATATAAAAATCCAAAGAGAGACTGCTCTGTTATATCGATGCAGATGATTGGTACTGAATCACAAATTTTTTTTTTATTCTATTGCTTGATATTTACTTTTTCTTACTTTTTTTAAGATCTTTTACAGTGCTCACATTATCATACTCACACATCAAGGAAAATTAGTTTAAAATTATTATTCTGTTTCATAAACTGTAGGCATCCCTTCTTGGGCAGCTGGTATTAGATCAACAACTCTTAATTCTTAGGCTTCAAAGTTGATCATTAAGACTTCATTTGTGGCAGTTTTCTTATAGCTTTCTAAAAAATTTGTTTAGTATAAAAATTTCTTGAAAGAGTTGAAAAAGTAGTCGGCAAAAATTGTCTTAAACGAAGCCTAAGTTACTCATTTTCTAATGTATCTTTATGAAATGAGCGGTACATCAATAATTCATCATTTTTTTGACAATATTTCTTTTCACTTTTAGAAGAGTTGAATATCAGTGTACATTTAGGCTTCATTTGGGACAATTTTTTTTTAACTTTTTGAAGTAGTTTTTTGAAGACCTGTAATGGGTTAGAAGAGAAACATAGTAGAAGCATGAAGAAGATGAACAGTGGCTGTGATCCATATTTTTGAATTCTCCGGTTACACTATATGTAGAGGTGAGAGTGAGATGTAATGAGTATAGTCTGTTGCAAGCCGTTATTCTCAGTCTGAGCAGAGTGGTGGAATGTTGCCAACTGACGGGGTGCAGAGCCGGATTTTGTCACGTGAGGTAGGTGCACCATTTGCTCCACTTGTGTCCTTACAGCCCCCCGCAAGTTGAGGATTCAATGGTTGAATGCTCAACTGGTTACGTAGCTGGGTAAAGCGGGAGGAGGAGAGTGGTTTGGTGAGAATGTTCGCCGGTTGATCTTCAGAGTTAATGTGGTGAAGGAGAATGGTGCCCGCTGTAATGTGATGATGAATAAATTGGTAATCGATTTCGACGTGCTTCGTCCGGGCGTGAAAGATGGGATTGTGAGCGAGAGCCAGCGCGGAGGTGGTATCACAATAAATCGGGGTGGGTTTGTCTAGAGGGAGGTGGAAGTCCGCAAGAAGTTTCCGGAGCCATATGACATCGAAAGTGGTGGACGAGAGAGCCCTGTACTCTGCTTCGGTCGATGACTTAGCGACGGACACCTGCTTCTTGACGCACCAAGATATGAGGCTTTTGCCAAGGTAGGCGCATAACCCAATGAGAGATTTTGCGGTCTTTGGTGTCTCCTGCCCAGTCCGCGTCTGAATATGTGCTTAAATGAAGAGGGCCTTGTCGGAGAGGAAGGCCAAATGTGACGGTGCCTTGTATATAGCGGAGCAAGCGCTTTAAGGCAATGTAGTCGGAGACGGTGGGGCTATGCATCCGTTGACAAATGCTGTTGACAGCATAAGCTATATCGGGTCTGGTGATGGTCAGGTAATTCAGGGAGCCAGCTAGTCTCCAATATTGGTGAGGATCTGCATAAGGCTCGGAGCTCTCCAAGGAAGAGTGGGATTTGAGGGCTACTGGTGTGAGGACGGGCGAACTGTGCTGCAAATCGGCGGATGCAATAAGGTCCAATGCGTATTGAGTTTGATGAAGGAGGATGCCGTCGGTGAGTTGGGAGACCTGAATGCCAAGGAATTGAGAGATCAGACCGAGCTGTTTGACCGAGAACGTTCGTTGTAAATGTTGAAGTAGGTGATGGATGGTGTCTGGACTGTTGCCGGTTATGAGAAGATCATCCACATAGATGAGAAGAAAGAGTTGGACGCTGGCCTTGGTGAACGTGAGCAATGAGGGGTCAGCCTTGCTGAATTGGAACCCGAAGTCCAGTAGAGAGGAAGTGAATTTGTTATACCATTCCCTAGGGGCCTGCTTGAGCCCGTAAAGTGTCCGTGTGGTTTCTAGCAAGTGTCGATGTTTTCTTTCAGCGGCGCCGTTTTGCTCAGAAGTATGAGGGCAGGAAATCTGATGAGTGATGTTGTTGTTGTGAAGATAGGATTGAAAGAGTTGGCTGGTATATTCCCCCCCCCACCATCGGAGCAGAAAGTATGAATTCGACTGTTGAATTTGTTCTGAATTAGATTATGGAAGTTTTTAAAATGCTGTAGAGTTTCAGCTTTAGTGAACATGAGGTAGATCCAAGTATACCGGGTGTTATCATCCAAAAAAAGCACATAGTAATGATAACCATTTTTTGAAGGAACGGGGGAAGGACCCCATACGTCAGAATGTATTAATTCAAATGGTTTAGTTACACGGCTTGAACTAAGGGAGAATGATAACTTGTGACTCTTGGCCACATTACACGATATGCATATATTAGGGGAGGTTGGAATACATAAAGAATGAAATGCTTTAGATAGAAGCTGTTGGGTCCTGAGGTGGGGATGCCAAAGCCGAGCATGCCAAAGAGCCGGTGTTGGAGAGGTGGAATGAAGAGCTCGAATGCTGCTGGGGGAGGTTGTGGTGGAGGTAGGAACATAGTAGATCCCGTCACGGCATTGTCCACGGATGGGGATTTTGTTGTCCAGGAGGTCCTTGATGATGATTCCAGTGGAATTGAAAGAAATAGAGCAGTTATTATCACGAGTTAATTTGTGAATTGAGAGGAGGTTGTGAGAGAGAAGGGGAACATGAAGGAGTTTGTGTAGATAAAGCTTACGTGTTGAGTCTGGTAAGGGCAGGAGGCCTTGACCAGTGTGATGAATGGGTAGGGAGCAGCCGTTGGCAGTTGAGATGGTGTCGGAACCGGAGTACTGGCTAGAGTGTAGCATGTTGGTAGCGTCTAGCGTGAGATGAGTAGTGGCCCTTGAATCCAGCACCCACTCGCTGGATGGGTTTGATGGTGATCCGGTGAAGAGCGCCCTGGGAGTGGAATTTGAAGCATTGTAGGAAGAATTGTAACGGTGCCAGCACCCGGAAGCGACATGAATGGATTTACCACAGATTTGGCAGATAGGATGCGGAGACTCGCCGAACGGTCGAAACGGGGAGGTATTTGGTATGAAGGGAGCTCCCCTGCCCCTGGAGCCTCGAACAGAGGATTGACCACGAGATGTGTTGTTGCGAGTTGCGTACAGAGCCGCGCTGTCGTTGACGGGAGTGAGCTCCCGATTAATCTCAGATTGTTGATGTATTTCTTTGCTGCACAGTTGAGTGTAGAGGACGTCTAGACTCACGGGCAGTTGACTATTGCGGATAGACGTTTTAAAAGGATTATAAGAGGGAGGCAATCCATTTAGGATGTGTAGAAGAATCTCCTCCGGATCGAGAATGTAGCCAGCTGCAGCGATGTTTTCGACCAGGGATTTGATCTTGGAAAGGTACTGAACTATGGATAGATCCCGCATCTGAACGTGATAGAGCTCATTTTTAGCTGAATCACGCGTGAACGGTTGGTAGGCTGGAGACGGAGCTCAAGGGTGGACCAGATTTCACAGGCGGACTTGGCGGGAGAATGTAAGGCAGCACTGAAGGTGAGATGGTGGATAGGAGAGCGGAGACCAAGTTTTGTTCAACAAGGTTCCAGAGGCGATACTCGGTGGCGGTGGTTCCGGCAGGTGGAGGAGCGGGTTTGACAATGCTGCCTGATAAATAGCCTTCATAGCTGTTGGCTATGAATAGCTGGTGTATCTGGTGGCGCCAAATCAGGTAGTTTTCACTGGTGAGTTGGTTAGGAATGAGAAGCTTCAAGTTCGTCATAAGAAACTTGAGGGAGGCGGATATGGGAATCTCAGTTGTTGCTGTAGGTGAAGCGGGTTCAGGCCGCGAGGCCAGGAGGGAGGATGGAGCCGCGGCGGAGGAAGATTCTTGTTTGGTCATGGCTCTGATACCATGAAGACCTGTAATGGGTTAGAAGAGAAACATAGTAGAAGCAAGAAGAAGATGAAAAGTGGCTGTGATACATATTTTTGAATTCTCCGGTTACACTATATGTAGAGGTGAGAGTGAGATGTAATGAGTATAGTCTGTTGCAAGCCGTTATTCTCAGTCTGAGAAAAGTGGTGGAATGTTGCCAACTGACGGGGTGCAGAGCCGGATTTTGTCACGTGAGGTAGGTGCACCACTTGCTCCACTTGTGTCTTTACATTTTTTAGTACAAAATTTGTTGAACTAAAAATTTTTGTATTAGAAAACTGTTTCAGAAAGTAATAAGAAGGTTGTCCTAAACAAAATCTCAATCTATTGGTGCTTTTGAAAGTATTCTTTTACAATATAAACTCCATTGGGGAAGATGAGTAGGATTAGCAACTGGATCTAAAATGTGAGCTTCATCAGCAGCTTCTAGCGAGCATTAGGATTGGATCGTCCTTCAGGTTCCCTAACCACTCACGGTAAATGGTTCGCAGTGACATGAACGTCTTTAATGGATTCTTCCATAGCTTGTAATTCACGAGTTTTATACTTGGGATTCATTATATTCTCAGGTGCTTTAGGCTTGTTGGCACGTGATAATTTTCTTGTCTTTGATATGGATTCATGCTCATCGCATCTGAGAGGATGTTGAATCCATTTTTGTTTGGTGAATGATGAGGGGTTGTACTTGTTATTATGTGAGAGTTGAAAGTCGTTGAAGAGAATGTAATGAAGTTTGAGTATAGGAGGAAGAAAAAGAAGATGAGTTTAAGAGATGCGTAAAACTTTAGACAAAATCATTATTATACAAGCCAGAAGTACAAGAACATAGATAATACGAGCTCTAAACTATGAGTTTGTTATATAAGAGAAAAAATACAATACTTTTGAGGTATTTCTTCAGAGTTTGCAGTTATTTATCATTCATCTCCCTCTTTCTCCCTTTATTATGATGTATAATGTTCTCTTAAAAAAAGCTTTAGAGTTATGCCAACGTCCAAAACAAAAACTTTTTTTTCTTCCTTTCCTCATCCCCCTTTTATAAGGTTTGGAGGGAAGCAGGAGTTATGTTTTGGTACGTAGCTATCCCATAAATCTAGTAGAAGGATATATGTGCCAAGTTTGTTGGTGTCTAGAGAAGGTGAGCTGGGTGAGGTCAGACAATGATCAGTAGTCACCCCACCGAGATGGAGGGGGATGAGTGTCCTCTAGTTGCTGCAGATGGGGTAATGCATAGTGATTTGATCGCCATGCTAAGGTGGAAGGGTGAGTAACATCTGAGTATGATCTTCTATCATATGTGAGAGGGAAGACTTTGAGAGGGATAATGTGTGTTGGTAGCTTCTAGATGTGTCGACTATGAGAATATTGGTTATGGCTTAGATATATAAATAATTGTTTGGCTGAGAGAGGAACTTCTAAGGTCTCCCTTCCCAGGGGGAGGCAACTACCTGGAGGTTTTGATTGGTCCCAATCTGCTAAGCGCCTATGTGATGCTCCTTCCAACTCTTGAGTGAGTAGTCCCATGAGTGGAGTGTGTCCTCCTTTTACTCTACCCGAATGTAGCCTTTAAGACACCTGCGAACGAGTACCCACAGAGGTACTCACTAGTGTACACTAAGCCTTATGTATTTTAAAGTTATTGATATACTTTATTAAGTTTTATGCCTTCTTAGACTTTTTGGTGAACTTATACCTTTTATTGAGACATTTAACCTTCTAAGATCTTCTTAGAGAATTTACACCATCTAAGACAATGCCTTATAACTTTTTAAGAAAACCTATACATTTTGAGGCTTATGCTTTTAAATATTTTTGGTAGAATCCATACCTTCAAAGGTTTATGCCTATTAAATTTTTTAGAGAATCTATACTTTTTAAGGCTAACACCTTTTGAGGTTCTTTGATGAGTGGATACCATATCAACCACTTATTATTTTGGAGTCTTTTAAGTGAGAACTTTATCCACTAAAAGCTTCTCTTTGAGACATCCTTATAGGAATGTCTTTCAACAGTTTAGAGTGGATAATTTGTCTACCACTTGTCTTTATGGGTTTTTTATTTGTTTAAATGATAACTAACAAATGATACCCAATAGTTTACATAAAAATTTATTTTAAAAAGCAAGATATTTAGTTATCTCTATGTAATAGAGTTTGTACATTTGTGAGAAAAAAATTTGATGAGGAACTTAATTTCTTTTTGTGCACTTAGTGATGAGATCTTTTTTGTTGGATTCATTGGAGATAGCCTAAGCAAGCTATAGATAATCTCAAATTATTTCTCCAATATCTCTAAGCATAGAAAACACAAACTTCAACTAGGGGATAAATACAACAATCATAATAATAAATAATAATTGTTGACCAAATATTGCACTATAAAGTGAAGTAGTGTCTATTATCATGAACTAGATTAAAAGGGTTAATTATAAAGGTGATTCTTTGAAGCTTGTTAGAAGAGTGACTATGCCTAAAATCTTTATAGCCTGCCTTCAAAAATTGAATGATATGAGGATAAGTTTAAAGCTCAACAAGGGTTACTCTAAGATTTATGAAGGAAACTAGAGATATAATATCCCCCAAACTACCTTTATTAGCCAAAATCTGTATAGAGTTGATAGTAGATCTCACAACTATAGCTGGCACGATTAGAGAATCTTAATGTAGATGATATATTCTTATAAAGTTAAAAATTTCAAAAGTTATTTTATTTTTCTCATGCACTCCTTGTGTATGCTGATAGATAGGTTACACTGGCACTCTTATAATTATATATGTAATTCAAAAAAAAAAAAAATTACCATGATTCTTCTTATCATATCTATTTTTGAGGTTGACAATATATATTTTTCTCTTATAAGTAATGACATAGGTGTTCGTGGAGAATCAAATGTTCAATCCCTTACTTCTACTAAAAAAAATTCTATTAAATGCCCTTTTGAACAATGGAAGTGATAATATTTAGAGTGATCTTTGTCATTTGGGTTTTTTAGTGGTTTTGTCCACTTGAGGTGTTCATAATTCTGAATCTTCATTAAAGCATTATCCATATATGTGTTTAATGGGGTATAATTGGATGACCTATACTGAATTTTATGAGATTAGCACCACTGGTCTCTTGATTGCTTCTACTTTTTTATTTGGAAGGTGGATTATAATTTTCTCATGAATTCTTATATTTTCTTGAGCATTATTTGAATTATTTCCAATGATCATGTATACACTCACTAGGAATTATTTATGTTTCTAATCAAGGGATAAAATTACAATATGAAAACCCCTATCTTTAGAATAAGTGAATAGTTGAAATTTTTAGGGTGAAGAACTCCAAGAAAAATACTTTATAGTAGCTTAGAGTTTTGTCTTAGAAATTGATGAGCCTCTAAAGAGAATATTTGAAAGTTCTCCTTAAGTTTCTCTCCCTCACTTTGTTGAATCCTATAAAGATGAGAGGAGACTTAAATAATCTTTTGATTCAAATAAATATTTAACGAAAGCCTGACAAAATTAAGAAAATTGGGGATAGTTCTACTAGAAAGAGCGTTGAACCAAAGCCTTTGAAACATAATAATGGAAGTGAATATTTGGCAAAGGAATGCGTCATATGGCCAATTTAATTTGCAAAATGGGCTTTTAGAGGTTGATATACTTGTAAGAATCCAAAAATCTCTTCATAATAATCAATAGTAGGTAAATTGAACCCCATTAAGGTGGAATGTCGGATAATTGCCTGTATCAAAGGTGAATACTAATAAAAATTATGATAAGTTTGTCTATCAAAGGATATTCTTCTTGAACAAGGCATCATAACATCTTTTGTAGGGCACCACAAGGAGTGTCATTGAGGCAAGGCTGGATTAAATCTACAATGACTATCAAGGGATTATGAATTGAACAAGCATCAAGTAAAGAACAATTTGAACTAGCAACATCAAGTATTGAATTTAGCAACAGTGGAGGGAAACCTCATAAAGAACTTCAATATGATTATAAGCTGACACCTAAGCCCTAATATGTTGTTGATCATGGGGGTGACGAACTTCATCATGTTGTGATGGAATTTAAAATTGTGTAGATTTTTGTAAACACATAATCATGTAAGATTGTTTTTTCTTTATCCTATATAGATGATCCTATAAAGTTAAACTAGGGTGACTTCCACAGGTCATATTATATTTCCCTTAATGGATTTGTCCCCATATCGGTAGGTGTTGGAGTTTGAAGCTCAATTTCATAGGCATTACGTATGTCATCCAATGAATGAGTGCTTGTAGGATGCTAGGAATGCTTCCTACAAACATCAAATAATTGTGTACTAGAATATTCACAATGATAAAGTTATAGATTTGTACAAGGATCAAACATACATATACATAAAAGAAAAGTTTCATAGGAGATACCAAAGGATTTATGTAGTAAATCTAAAAAAAATTACGAGGCTTGGCCTAGTCGAAATGACCTACTACATAATTAGAGATGCAAAGTCTGATCTTCTCCTCAATATGTAAAAATTGGATCACAAAATTAGGAGCACTTGTTTGATCTCTTATGTTTGCAATAGAGATTGTAGAAGAATTAGTGGAGGGTGATAATAATGGCAGTCTAAGGATGATGATGACTATGGATTACTGTTGGTATTCAAAATTAGGTAGAGTTCTAGAGTTCTTTAGATCTCCAAGTCTCTCTAATCTCAAGCCAAGGTTCATTTTATGTGGAGAATGAGTCTCTATTTGTAGTTTATGAGAGCAATATTTTGCTTTTTTAAAAAAAGTATCAAAACACTCCATTGAACAACCTGTTTTGATTTATTTGATCATTGTATTTTAACATTTAAGTATCTTATTGATCTCAAAATCATGTCATCTTGAGCTCGTTGGATGACACTCATCTAGATGCTAGAATTGACTAGAAGCGTGTAATGAGAAAAAGTTGTCTGATACAACAAATGTCATGAAGATTTCAACTACACTTTAAGTAGTTAATTTTGGCTCATTTGGATCCGAATCAAATCACTTTTGGACTCATTAAGTTCATCACATAAAAATTTGTTTAAATTGAGGTTGGATGATCTTGAATTTAATTTTAAAAATTTCTAATCTAAATATTGCATCAAGATTTACATTTGGTCAGGTGAATCTTCTAATGGCATATCAACACTCATCGTCTATATCAAAATTATTAGTTAAATATGCAAATTTTTCTTATTGAAATTTCCCATGATATATTCTCCATTATGAAATTCAGTTTGGTTAAGCTTTTTTCCACCAAAGCAGTTCTTCAGCAATTCACAGCCAATATTTGTGCTGTTAAAGCAATCTTCTTGTTTTTACCGACGGCTTGTGTTACAATATCTAAATCACTGTAGGACTAATATATTTATTTGAACAAAAATTAAGCGCAATATATAATCAGCCATATAAGATACTAAATTTACTTTTTCTATTTTTTGTAGAAGTTGACTGATCTTTTTTTTAATTATAAGTTAGACTGTAACAATTCTCTTTTCCAATTTAAAAAGAAAACTGATTTGGCAGCTCTGTCATTGTCTAGCTCATGATGAGGAGAAATTATTTGTTGCGGAGTCCGGACCTAGCTCTACGTCCGGACTCCAATTAAATTTTGTCAAGTGCAGTGGACACGTAGATTTTTAATTGGATTTCATTATTTCACTGCTCACAAAACAAAAGTGCAGCAAAAGGATAGAAAAAGTAAAAGCATAGTAAAAGGGAAGTAAAAGCGCAGTGAAAGGGTAGCAAAAGTAAAATCGTAGCAAAATAACAGTAAAAGTGCAGCAAAATGGCAACAAAAACACAAAGAATTACACATTGTAAATTTCTAAAAAAAATTCCTTACGAAAGAACATAGTGAATATCTACACGTCCAAATTTAGTTAGAGTCCGGACGTAGATCTACGTTCGGGATCTGCACCAAATAATTTATCCATGGTGGGGCCCTCAATAATTTGATGAGGTACAATACCTAATTATTCTTATCCCTAATATCTCTTTTGTTTTTTTAGATTTCAAGCACTTGCTCACTGTTTATTTGTTTCTTTCCTGTGAATTGAAGGTCCATTCCATCTGTGTGGTCAGGATGATTCAGATTCAGGTAATGCAAAAGAACTCTGTTTTTATTTACTCTCTGAGAGAACAGAAATAGTGCTTTTCTTCGCTTTTTTTAATGAAGTATGGATCCCTTTGCGGAATAAATCAAAGAAGGGAATGCATTTCAGCTGGACTTGCAATTTTCTTGTTTGTTTTCCTTTCTTTGCGGGAAAATATAATGGTTCTTATAGTCCTTCACGTCATCTTAGAATTCCATTTTCATTTGTATTCAGCTTCGTTTTTCTTATCTGTATTCTCTACTCTACATCTTTTCCCCCAAAAAAATGTCATTAATACTATCGGATAGTCTAAATTATAAGCGGACTTCTCTTAAGATTGATTTTTTCTCACATTTAGTTCATCATTAGATCATCTTAAAATTTCTTTTTTTTTTTGTTCAGTCTGTAGATTTATAAGAAATTGCTCAATTCATGAATCAGGTTTAAGCTGGCTTTGATCTTTATCTAATAAGAATTGAGAAAGCATTTTTCCAATGGTGAAGTCGTACTCTAAGCTCGGAGAATCAGGCATTCCAGAAACGGCTTCTTATGACGAAATACCAAAGCCGGATGGAGCTGAAAACCATTTTCTTCAGGGTTTTGGAGCTTCAGTTATGAAGAAAATAGGTTTCAACAGCCGTTCATGGATACAGATAGACCGTAATGGAAAATCTCAAACTTTGGCATTTGATAAATTCACACTGATGAGGCGCTGCCAGCTTCCAGCTCGAGATCTCAGGCTCTTAGATCCCTTATTTGTCTACCCCTCAACGATTCTTGGTCGAGAGAAAGCAATTGTAGTCAGCCTCGAGCAAATTAGAAGCATAATCATGGCGGATGAGGTTTTACTCATGAATTCTTTGGATAGCAGTGTTCTGTACTATGAATCAGAATTGGGCCAAAGACTTCAGGCCAGCAAAGATCAAAACGGTAACAAAGTTATCTTTTTTGTTGGCTTTCATCACTTCATAAAATTATTAAGAAATTAGCTAGCTACATTTGATGTGCAGATGATCTTCCTTTTGAATTCAAGGCTTTGGAACTTGCTCTTGAGTTGGCTTCAGCATCACTTGAATCTCAGGTACCTCAGGAACTCAATATGAACATCTTGTACTGGTAGATCCATGGAAATTCTTTTTCATAAAATAATAATAATTCTGACAAACTATTTGTCTACCTTTCACCAAAAGGTGCCTATTATAAATATTACTATAATAAACTTGGTCAGAATTACATAAAGAAGTGTAAGTCAAACGGAAGCAACCGAACCGGGCCACCATGGTGGACATATGCAACATAGAATCATTATGTTGGATTAAAGTTGGGCTAGCTTCATTTGTGATGACTTTCTTAATGCTTCTTAAAGCAACTTTTTAGTATGTACTAAAAAGCTGCTTGAAGAAGCAGTAAGAAAGCCGCCCCAAACTGAGCCTAAATGTATCAACGATTAACTTTATTTTCAACCCAAAAAGCGAAGAATTTGGATGTGAAATGATCGTTTGGTATATCTATATCATATTTTCAACTATTGATTTACGGATAAACTCAATATCATGTGTGCCTTGACAGATTCATCATTATTTATTTATCAAACTTGGCAGTAACTGCATAACCTTTATTCATCAAGCCATTTTCAATCAAACAGGCCACTGAACTGGAAATTGAGATATATCCTGTGCTTGATGAACTAGCAACCACAATTAGCACCATAAATCTAGAGCATGTTCGCAGGCTAAAAAGTCATCTTCTTGCTTTAACCTACAGAGTTCAGAAGGTATATATGCAATTATGCAGTAATTAGTAATCTTATTCTTGTTTTGGGATTGAAAACTTTAGATCAACATTTCAGATTCACGATGAAATAGAACATCTCATGGATGATGATGGTGACATGGCTGAGATGTATCTTACCCAGAAGGAGGATGGAATCGAAGCATTTCAATCCTCTCTGCGATATTCGAGCAGTCTTGAATTCTGCAACACTGGTTTCTCAAGGTCTGCTCCAGTTTCACCAACATTTTCCACTAGTATTATCAGCCCAAGCAAGGAGGACAGCTCCAGGAGTTCATTCAATAATGGGAGTCATGTTGAAGAATTGGAGATGCTTTTGGAAGCATATTTTGTTGTCACAGATAATACACTAAGCAAATTATCATCTGTAAGAATCTGATTCTGATGTATATTTACATAATTTTCTGTGTTTACCTGCTTCTGAACCTATTGAAAGTTTTGTATGTCACAGCTGAAAGAGTATATAGATGATACTGAGGATTTTATCAACATCAAACTGGTATGAAGAGAGTTTGTATTTGAAGTTTCATTGATTTGAGTATAAAATTAATTGGTTTTTTGTGTGGTGATTGATCAGGACAATGTGCGAAATCAGTTGATTCAATTTGAGTTGTTGCTCACCGGAGCCACTTTTGTTGTAACCATTTTTGCAGTTGTTACAGGTGTATTTGGGATGAACTTTCAGAATTCTGTGTTTGACAGTCCCTCCAACTTCAACTGGGTGCTTATATTATCTGGTGTTTTCTGCGGAGTTTTATACTTATCCTTTCTGCTATATGTTAAGCATAAGAGATTGTTAACTTTGTGAGAAATCTTATATTGTTTAGATTACAGTGCCATGTTTATTTTTTTCTATTCGTTTTTTTTTTGTTGTTGTTGATTTTTTGTTGTTCTGCCCATGTATGAGTCATAGTTGTCTGTAATAGATTATTTATGTTGAAATTATGCACTTATTTTTTCTCATAGAACTTCTTTTCTTCTACCCCTGCTCTCTTAACTATTGACTTTATTAGCATGCAATCTTTTAAATGAGAATTAGAGGATCTAGAGAGGGGTGAAGATTGAGAGTGAGAGAGAGAAATCAAGGGTTTTGAAAACCGGACCAGACAACGAACCGGAAGAAGGAGAGGTTCATGGATCGACCGGTTCAACTCCCGCTCGCATAATAAATAATAATATTATTAAAAATTAATAAAATTTGCTTCACCTCCATAGCCATTTAACATTATATGACTCTTATGGATTTTATTGAAACTTATTACATTTACTCTAAATTCTATTTTCATATCACACTAATCAAAGCACCAAAATGTGGCATCAATTAAGTCTATAAAACAAAAACAAATAAGGCATAATACAAATGTGGCATCATGCAAGTCAATAAAACATAAACAAATATTTCACAAATAATTTAAGCAGGATTTATAACTAACCTAATAAATGGACAGTAATGGTAATTCAAACAGCATCACCAAATGACACACCTTGCAGCTCCAAGTTTCTGCACAAGGTGGTCCGCCCATCCCGTGGCTCCCAATTCCCACACAGGATGACCAAATGACATTGCATTGGGTGAGGAATGCATACCTTTTGTCTAGCCCTATTGTGCGTTGGGCATTGAGAAATGCATATCATCTTCAATTATCTTTCTCTAGCATGTAAAACTATTAAAAAATGAAATAAACAAAAGAAAATGAATTAAAATATATGATAAAAAGGACAAATAATAAATGTATAAAATAGTCCAATATATATTATTTTTGAAAATTAAAGATATAAAGTAATGAGGAACATGCCTCTTAATTTCTCCCAATAAGATGTTTTATAAATGAAATGAAAAGAAAATTAACACCCAATAAAAGATATGCAATACAAATCGCATAATGTAAAATACAATAAGCAAAAAATGCGCGTACACTATAAAATTTATAATGATAAGAAACTTACATATTCATGTTATAAAGATAAATGTTCAAAACAAACAGAAATCCTTATATAATCATCCACTTCAGTTTTAACATTAAAAAGTTCAAAAAGTCTAAGTGAATTTAATATTCTCCTAGATTTGTATCATCCAATAATGCATCTCCAAATTCTTCTCCATTGAAACCTTCAAATGCATAAACATCCTCACAGCTAAGCACTTCGTCATCATCACTTACATATTTCAAGTGATATTTATAAGCAAACTATGAATGCAAAATAAATAAAATTCAATTTTATACATACCTTGAGATTGTTTTGTATAAGCTATATTAGATTCTTCAGCAGGAGGAAATGTATCCCCTTTGTAAATTTCTATCTCAAAGTCCTCCAAATTAAGTTGTGCAACCGACTCTTCATCAAGCACCCATAAGTCTACCATTCAATGCTTATTAAATTTATAGGATCATAATTATGCTTTTTAAGCTATAGTCTTCAAATTTAAAATAAAACATGATAATTGATAAATATAATATGTAATATTAATGAAAGAAATATTGCAATATATACTAATGTAATACCTATTCCCGAAATTGTGGTTATATTATATATACACAAGATCATTAAGCCTTTGATGTTTTAAGTGATTTCAACTTTTTACTATGAATATATGCAAATACGCTCCATTTTCTTTCACATCCAGAAGAAGTTGATGTTAGGCTCAGAATTGGAACAACTAATTTTTGTAAGTTTGGCACACTAGAGCCAAACATCTTCCATTATTCATCTACAATTCAAACAATAATAATAATTTTAAGTTACATTTTAGAAAGTCAATATTAAAATGTAAGCTTTAGTTCATACCAGGCTGCATTTCTTTCTCCATTTTTAGGGCAAGTGAGCTTCCAAAACTCTCCAAATTATCTCGATCACCTCATTCATTATCAATGATGGTTTAGAACAAATGCCTTTTTTTTTAAATCAATCTTACTAAACCTTACATAACCTCTGGTTTATTGTAATAATTTTCTCTGTCATACTAGAAATGAGGATTAGAAAGTAAGCTGTTGAATGCATGCCTTGTCTTAATTGAGTATCTCATATGTTCTTTATTATACTTATGTAGGGCTAATGCATTCTTTTCACATTTCTGAATAATCCCTTTATGACATTTCTAAATACATGATCATAGAGGTATCCCAGGGAGAGTTTTTCATTAGCATCAACAATTCTAAGCAATCTTATAAGAGGTTCGATTATTTTTTATATCACAAGATAGTCATTCCAAAACTGTACTTCCATAATAACAAGGACAACCTCCTTTCCTTGCACTATTTTAGGTAGCTTTGAGTCGGAGTATATCTTGCTTGTTATTAAATCTTGTAAATTATGTTTTTGATCATATACACTCCTCAATATGATAAATGTAGTGGCAAATCTAGTTGTACTAGGCCTTATAATTTATTTCCAACTTGGCCTTGATCTTAACCATGCTAGAATGAAAACACAGTTGGAGATGAAAATAGTTACCTTAGAGGCTTTCCTCGCCAGTTTCATAATATAAGGCATGTTTCATATGTCTTTACTTATAAGATTCATGCAATGTGCTGCACATGGAGACCAATATATGTACATGTACTTCTCATTCAATAGCTCTCCAGCCTTCGTATAATTAGAGGCATTATTTGTCACTGACTACACAACATTCTCTCCGTCATTCTCATCAACAACTTCACTAAATAAACAAAGTGTTATGGCATCTTTAGTTGTATCTGAAGCATCAACAAAATTTATGAAAGAAATTTCCTATGGGCAATACGCAAAAAAATTTATCAAAGTTATGCTCCTTCCATTTGTCCACCCATCAGCCATAGTATTCACCCTATATCATTGCATGTTTTTCTAAATGATTCTACTAGCAGTTTGCACCCCTCCTTGCAATCTTATAGAATATTAACTCGTAGCTTATGAAATGATGGTAACTTGTATTTTGATCCAATAGCGACTACGACATCGATGGCCTTCTGTGCAAAAGTTGAGTTCAAAACATTAAAGGGTATAAAACTATCATAAAATCATCTAGCTATGGCTAAATTAGCATGATATATGGCATACTTATATGACATTATACTTTTCAATAATGGCTGAGATCCAGGTTCCATTCTTAGTGCAAAAAAATTATCAATTTCATCTATCTTCCTCGTTCCCATATTAGTGCATATATGATGTGCATATGAGATTTGAGATTTAGGTAGTGAAGATGAGCATCTCTTTTCTTATATTGTTTCTGAATCTAATATATCTACACTTTCTTCTAAATGTTATTGTGTTTGTTGTTTCTTCTTTGATATTTCCTTCAAATTCTCCTGCATTTGGTATCGAATGTCATGTGAGACTTTTTTACAAGCTACAATATTTTCTTTGATCCCATCTAGGTGTTGTTTCATCCTATTAATCCCTCCACGCATGTATGCAATCCCATAATGAAGACATCTAAACTATTTCATTCGATCAACTGCTCTGGACTCATTAAAATGATTTCAAGTAATATCTAATTTCTCTCGCATGCCAAGAGCATAAGACAGATTAAATATTTGGAGGATCCATTCTAAATCACTAAAATAAAAGAAAATGCTAATCAATTAAATATCTTTCAATTTAAAAGAGCAAACTCCCATAGTTATTTTCAACCACTATGCCCATAACAAATGTCTCCCATTACCGCCAACGAAGGTTCAAGCAATCTTGTAACACAATCAAACAAGATTTTGAGGAATATTCTAACCAATTCAAATAAGGTTCTAAAGAAGATTCATACGAAGACCCAAATAAAAATTTGAGTTAGATTCTAACCTAACTGAAAAAGGTTCGAAGTTAGCTTCTAACAAATTAGAATAAGGTGTGAGGCTCTACTAAGCTTACAACTTATTTGAATAATATTTGAGTAAGCTTCTTTCATATTCGAGTAATATTCAAACGAGTCAACTTCTAACCTATTTGAAGAAGATTTCGTGTAAGATTCCGACTAATATGAGCATTATTAGAGTTTTGTTCGAGCAAGTTTTGAAGAATCTTCAAATAATGTTTAAGTCAATAATATGATATTTAATGCAATTTAAGATTTAGGTTTTGTTTGGGACGATATTTTTTTTACTGTTTTTTAAAAATAATTTTTTAGTACAAACATTAAATTTTTGTACTAAAAAATTGCTCTAAAAAATAGTAAGAAATTCATCTTAAACGAAGCCTCAATGTATGTATAAAATTTGAAACTTTTATAATAAGTTTGTATATTGTTCATTTTTGAACCTATGGTTTTATAATTTTCTTCCTATTCTGTCATTGATGCATGCAATTAAATATATATAACCAAAAATATAATATTACTAATCGATTAGGTTTGGAAAGTATAAACTATTGATCTTATATGCTTTGAAATCTTGAGAGAGAAAATGTCCTAAAGAGCAGCTCCATCTTTTAAAAATTCACAAAAAAATTATATGTTGAGAGTTATGTCTCATTTTTTTTATTACATGTATAATTTTATCCAAATAAAGTTTTAAATATATTCTTACAAAGGTATATTTTGGCTATTAAAATCAAATTTACATTTTTTTTTTCCGAGCCGGCCGTTTGAAGGCCGAAGGGGTTCTTGATCTGCACTCTTCTGCTTGATGACCTTCCTATTCTGTATCATAAAGCACAGATCGGCAATCAGCGGCTGTTCAACCTTCACCGTAGGTGATGGCCGAGGGGCGTTCGATGTACGCTGCTGAGGTTTATCTTATTTGTCTTTTCTGAAGCTGCAGGCACGGGCAATACTCCATTTAATCCTTTCTTTCTCGTCGTGTCGCCTCACCCTCCGGCCGCATATTGACTTCGTTGGCTTGTTGGGAATGTCGATCACTGGAGATCCGGTATGGGCCGGGAAGAAGCCCTCGAAGAGACTTGGAGGAATGGCGGAAGCCCTTTCCATCGCTTCTGATCTAGGTTTTTCTATACCTCCTGTCGAGGTTTGAGTTTGCGTTCTCATGGATTTGTTTCCTTTCGTTTCCCTATCCCTCCTCCTTCTCCTCTTTTGTAGAATTCACTGTCTATCACTCGGTATTTCGGAAGATGGAATTGCATATCAAGGCCGCTTTTTCTAACAATTACTGTGTTGTATTTGTTATCGATGAAACACGATGGTGGGCGATCCTGCTTTGAACTTAGCTCTCCTAATTTTGTCTTATTAGAAGCTTGCGGAGGAACGTATTTTTTAAACTTGCATCGTTTCTACAGGAATAGCATGGCTAAAATATTGCAGCTAAAATACTATGGAAGCAGTTGGAGCTTTTCTACACCAAGCTGATGATTATTCAATTAGACACCTTTCTAATTGTGTTGCCTATAAATCTGCTGTTTAGAACGAAATTTAGTATAAAACTTATGAGGATGCATTTTATTTCCCTGCTCTTGGATTTGAAATATTATGCTTTTTAAAGACTTGTACCTGCAAAATTGTTGGTATGAATTGGTCAAAATAGATTTTATTTCTCTTGTTGATCTCTAGTGTGTCCATCGTATGTGATATGTTTATCATATTGAACTCCTTCACTCTGTTTATCTTCATATTTCAGCTAGAGCATGTCTTTTTTTTTAAGTTCCTCTGTTGTTAAACGGTTATTAACATCATGCGGTTGACAGGAAGAGCTAAAGTCTTCATCAAGCTCCTCTGGTGACAAAAGTGATGAGTTGATTAGGGTTTTAAGAGAGCTTACGGTTGTTCAAAGAAGCATTGCGAATTTGCAAGTAGAACTTCAAGGAAGAAAGGTGATATAGTATGGCTTATTTTGCTTCTATTTTTCTTCTCATGGTAACTGTACAGCAGCTTGATTGTATTTCTGGTATTTTTCTTCTTGACATGTTTACTTGGAATTGATTAGGATGATAAGAATGTGGCACATCTTACACATGTGAGTGAGATGGAGAAGAAGTGCGAGTCCTTGGCCAGAATTACAGCGATACTGAAAGGCGTTATCCAAAATAAGGTATATGTCTGGTAAAAAATAATTATTTCTAAACAATATCACTTTATACCTTTATCTACTGAAAGATAACATACTTTAGTTTGTTAATCCTCACTTTATATGGAATCTTTGGATTATTATTGAGTTTTTTTCTTAATTTTCTCTTTCATCAGTTACCGTTATGGATTTTTGTTTTGGCATGGTCTACTCCATGAATAAGTAATAGCTATGATAGGAACTTGAATCTTTTGATATGGGAGATTGGGTGAAATTTGAAATTAGAGAATACTAGTAGATCAAATTCCACAATTTGCAGCCATCAATAATTAATTCATTTGGTAAAGGTTGACATGCATAAAAAGTCTTCGCCATTTCTAGTGGATACCAATGCTTGTAATCAAGTAGAGTGTTTTTTCATTAATGCGTAATTTTGGAAATGTTATCTAAAACATGCTTTATAATTGTGGTTGTGAGTTATGATTATTTTGAGTGATGGGTAACACTGAATGAATTTCATGGGATAAGATCTTTCTTTTTTTAAGGGATGAAGTAGTTTTATTTCTACAAAAATTTAGGATAATGTATTGTAACTTTCATGGCATGAGAACAAGAGCGCTTTTTACTTTGATAATAGCATTGATGACGCCCTTTTTTGCCAATGATAATTTCATTATTTAGCTTGTATTCAACATGATCATATGTTGTGAGGCACAAATGAAATTACATTGGTGTCGTTGGTGGAGAAATATAAATTTGCCATATATCATTCTTGCATAAAGCTACTAGGATATTCGGTTTGTTGTGGTGAAGTTGGCATTGAGTTAGCAATGAAGGAATAAATAAGACCACTGTGGTGTAGCTGGTATTGAGTTAGCAGTTAAGGAATAAATAAGACCATTGAAGTGAAGAAGTTGTTACTGCTCTTTGTTGTTTGCACTAAGCTTGCAAGCCCTCCAATAAAGAAAATTGACTCCAGTTTTATTTTAATCAAAGAGCATTTTGGCTTCCTTCTAGATGTGACCCAGTAAATGAACTTTAATTTGAAGGTGTCATAGGCTAGTCAGATGCCCTCAACTTCAACTTCTATACTAAGAATTAAGATGACAATTCCAATGCATACATATATGCTCGCTTCACGTTCTGTCTCTAAGTGTAGAGCCACTCATCTAACTGAGCATCCTCATCTCTTCAACACTTAATTTATGTGTCACATTTAATGGCCAATATTTTGCACCATATAGTATTGTAGGTCTTACCACCATCTTATAGAATATTTCCTTAAGTTTGAGGGGTACTTTTCTACCACACAAGAGGCCCAATGCATTTCTCCACTTCAACCATACAACTTTGAATTCTTCTAATAATATTCTCATCTATTTCACCATGGCTTTGAACAATAGACCCGATATATCTAAACGTGCACTCTTTTTAATGACTTGATCGTCTAAAGTCATAATCCATCCACCCACTAGATCTATTACTACTAAAATTACACTCAATATATTCAATTTTAGATTTACTCAAACGAAAATCATTAGATTCTAAGGTTGATCTCCATATTCAAATTTCCTTTCAACTTTTGCTCTAGTCTTATCAACATGAGGA
The DNA here is from genome assembly GCA_016618105.1 of Dendrobium huoshanense. Taxonomy (NCBI): domain Eukaryota; kingdom Viridiplantae; phylum Streptophyta; class Magnoliopsida; order Asparagales; family Orchidaceae; genus Dendrobium; species Dendrobium huoshanense. Next base: position 22,794,045 of record CM028358.1, read on the forward strand.
GTATCATCAACAAAAAACATGCACCAAGGTACATCCTCTTGAAAATGTTTAGTAAGAAGATCCATGACTAAAGCAAAAAAAAGACACGTGCTTAAAGTTGATCCTTGATGTAATCCGATTGAAATAGGAAAATACTTGGTCAAACCACCTTTTGTTTGAACACAAGTAATAGCTCTTGTATACATATTCTTATTGACTTGAATATAAGTATTAGTAACTCATTTCTCTTTTGAAACTTTATCATATGCTTTCTTTAAATCAATGAATATCATATGTAGAACCTCCTTTCTTTATAGTTTTCCATCAAACATCTCAACAAATGTATAGCTTTTATAGTAGATCTACTCGGCATGAATCCAAACTGATTTTGAGAAACATTAGTATCACGTCGTAGTCTATGGTCAATTTCTCTTTTAGTTTTTAATGTATGACACATTAACTTAATTCTTCTAAAATTTGCATATTCCTGTACATCACATTTATTTTTAAAAATATGAACCAACACACTCCACTTATCTGACATTTTTGTAGTCTTTAAAATAATATTAAAAAGTTTAGTAAGCCAAGAATTTGTTGCTCTTCTAAGCATTTTCACTCCTCTATTAGAATATTATTAGGTACCACTGCTTTTTTACACTCCATTTTCTTTAAAAAGTCTCTTCAACCTCGGTTTTACTAATATAACAATAAAAATAAAGATCTTTATTAGCATTTAGGATGCTAAGGTCACTAAAGTCAATCATATTATCATAATTTTTATTGAAAAGCTTATCAAAATATCTCATCTAACTATGTTGAATATCCTCTTCTAAGAAAAGCACTTATGATTTTCATCCTTATTGCACTTCACTAGAACTAGATCCTTACTTCTCTCATCTCTTTGTTTGGCTAACTTAAGTGCAAAGAAATAAAAATATGAGCATCCTTAACTATCCAAAATAATAACAGTAAACTTCTTCAAAAGCCTTATGAGTATCTTCAGTTGTAGCATTTTTTATTTTGTTTAATGTTTACATTCTTGACCTCCACAAGATAGCAAAAAAAAAAAAAAAAAAAAAAAAAAAAAAAAAAAAAAAAAATATATATATATATATATATATATATATATATATATATATATATATATATATATATATATATATATATATATATATATATATATATATATATATATATATATATATATATATATATATGATATATATAATAAAATCCCTCAAATCCCTTTATAGTCGGCTACCCATCCCTGTATCCTGCGCCGGTCGCCTCTCCTCTCCTGCTCTTTCGACGAAATGATGAAGACGAAACTCGCTAACAGTCTTTTTTTGGATTTTTTTTTAATTTTTTAATGGACACGCGTATCAGATATGCATGTCCTTTTGAAATTAAATAGTACTTTAATTATATACGACTTTGTCGTATCCGACACGTATCGGTGCCCTATCGGACGCGTATTTGTGTCCGACATGTATCCGATACAGCCCACTTTCATAAATAGGTTTATCGGTGTAACATAGCTATAACACCCCACAGTATTACTATAACGATACTGCAGAGTGTAACAAGAATAACCATAACATTTCCATCACTAAACATCTCATTAAGTTCATTTTATTTCAGATCTATATAAAAGATCATATAAACATCATTTAATACAACAAAGGAAGCATCTAATAATCCAATTACTTCAAATATAAACTTACAGAGCCATTACAACAACCAACTAATTCAAGACTGAAATATTTCATACCTCCAAAAGTATATTCACTAAAAATCTTACTTAACATGAAATGAAGAAACACTTGCATAAATTAACTTGCATAACTCTTCTCCTTGCCCTTTCCTGTAAAAATAGCCAGTTATAAAAGTACTGGTATGCTATGAGGCTCAACAAGTTATGCAAAATTAATTAACAATTAGAAATTAATAATTAAAATAGCATAACATGAATAATTAGAACCTTGAAATCATGACTAAAAACATTAAAAGTCATACTAAACATTAAGCTTCACTGCTTTTGGATTTCTGTTGAATATAAATTTTCTGTGAAAGATTTGGCTACACTTTTTTAACTTAATTCAATGGAGCCCAGGTAAACCTGACATTATCGCCATTGAAATTCATAGAGGACCCTTTTGCCTCTTTGGGATCCCTTTTGCCCCACCTGCGAAGCAGGTATCATAATTCCTGGGTTCCTTTTTGCCCCACTTACTATGTAGTTCTTATATGAGAACCCTTTTGTCTCAACTACATTGGTAAAACATATATCATATATAGCCAAATTTTACATTAATATAGTATTCAACATTCTTTCATAATCACAAGTCATACTTGTTTTACTGTATGATTTCTTAATCATTTTTATTAAGATCTGTATACCATGAATATGCATATAATAAGCAAGAAAAATGACCTCTTTCCAAAATATTATCAATTACGAAAACATTTAGATGAACATAATAAGCCTCAATTTGAACTCACATGCTGAGATTATATGAGCGTTTATTCATACTTGAAAACTTGGATAAGAACATCACAAAGCAAAATAAATAACTTATAATTCATACTTTTAGAATTTATTTTGCATCACTTACCTCTTTGCCGAGGTATTTCTTCAAATTCTCTACTTTGCACCCTTCTACGATTGTAAGTCACTTCAAAGCTTTCTCTTTGCATAAGATCAAACGAATCTGGTTTTCCCTTAACGTTCTCCTTTCCTCAATAATTTTCTTTGATTGTATCACAATTCTATAATTCAAATGACAATTAAATTCTATTTATACACAAAATAAAGTTTCTATAATCTATTCATTCTCAAACCTTCTTCTCTTCCGTAGTCTTTGAAATCTTTACTTCCTACTCTATTGCCAAAATCTCAATCATTAGTGCCGTAATGATCTACAAGATTTATCCAGAAAAAAAAAAAACTTATTTACAACCGTTCTAATGCTTAACAAAATCTTCAAGCTTAAAATTGCAATTCTATGGAATTTTACCGGAACAGCAGTACCCCGAATTTCACTGCACCAAGACCTGCACCAAGACCGGATAGAAAGGATTTTGCGAACTGTGCTACAGTGTCGCCCTCTTACTGTGCCGAACAAAGGAATAGTGCTTACTGCACTATGCCGAACAATACTTCAGGATTTCCTGTTTTCAGCCAAAATTCCACAAGGAAGTCTGTCTCGTTCTCTTTTTACCGTGGCCTGTGCAATATCAAATCTGGATAATGATGTAAGGAGTGGACCCCATACACAGTAACTGCTACCCATCTACAGCCATCAGAAGCATCTATTGGAATTTAAGGGATAATTTACTTAATTTAATATATTATTGATTACTAATACTAATGATTTAATTTTTAACAGAAAAATATAGTAATTAAATTGAGTAAAACCTGAATTTCCTGGTGTTACAATAGCCTACCGTAAAATCTCGCTCAAATCTAATCCACATTTCAACAAAACGGCGCCGAGCTGTATCGTCCCTCTCTGACGGAAATCCTGCGATCCCTCTGTAAATCCTGTGACCGCGCTCCTCTTCGCGCTAATAAAATGAAGATGAAATGCTCTTCGTCTCTATTTTCCCGCACACGAGCAGCTCCTAGTTCCTTGTTGGTTGCCCAAGTGTCATATGAAGGAGGCACGCCTTTCTACCTAATCATATCACTTTTTTTGAAATGATACTTTCAACATCCAAGTTGGCATGTAAAATTAAAATGATCGGATCTATGAAAGTGGTAGTTTTGTATGACTCCCTTGTATGGAAGAGTTATAGAAAATTCTAGAGATTTGAACATTCCTTGATAAAGCAATATTTCTTATCATAGTAAACTTGAACGACAAAAAGCTATGATCTTTGTGCAAGTAGGTCAAATCTTTAAAGTTGTTGTGGTTGCAGTGGTTAATGTTGAATAGTTGATAATGGCGTGAAGGCAAACATGATCCAATTGATGATGTGATTAAGAGAGGCGACAACCAAAAATAAATTGGCGATTGACTGGATGGGAAACCAATGAATGTGACATAGTGTTTTTGTAGAGTTGCTTTCACTTTGAAAGGAGTATGCTAGAATATTGTAGGTCATGAAGATAAAAGGAAGAAAAATGAGTGTGACATAGTTTCTAATAACATTATAAAGTTTATAATTAAAAAAATAATAATAATTATAATCTTATGATCTAAAATTAATATATAATAGTTTATATTTTACCATTTACCATTTCTATTGCCCAACTTCCGTAACCGAATTCTCGTGGCCCAATTTCGCAGCTCAATTCTCCATTATCATAGCCGTTTACTCCCACATCAAAAAAAAAAAAAAAAAAAAACTTTGTATTGTTTAAATGAAAAAAAAAAAAACTCCATGGTTTCAGGTTGCAACTTACTTGAGTGGTGGGCATGCAGATGATTTAGCTCGACTAAGATCATGTTGGCTGGATGTTTTATAGGATGTGATTTTTAAGGTTTGATTTAATAATTATTAAAACTAAAATATTAGTTTAAGCTCTTAAAGTTTATTTTAAAAGTTTTAAAAATTAGAGTATTATGTTTAAGTTCAATGAGCTTTGCTCAATAAGGTGGCTTCTTAAGGCTCAAAATGAGTTCCTTGTTGAAGCTCATTGATCCCAAAATGAACCAAGCTCAAACTAAGTTTGAGCAAGCTTGAATTTAAATTAACCAAGCTTGAACATTGTCATAAAAGCTTGAATCAGGCTTGAGCCGCGCTCAAACATTCTTTTGGTGGCTAGAGCTTGAATAGCCTCCAACTTTGCTCGGTTTGATTAGTTTGTAGCCCTAAATTTCCTGCTATAGGATGCCTTGCATATCCCCTCTAAATTGTGAATTTAACCAACCCAAAAGGGAAAGAACCATATCTTGGGATTCGAAACTAGAATAATGGCAACTAATAAAAGAAAATAACAGAACCTTATGGCATGTTGTATTATGTGGCAATCATGTTGAGTGGCATTTAGAGCATGACTTGGGTTATCTTGTCAAATATTTTCAGTCCTGTTGGCCTGTGCTTTGTAATCACTGTTATTTGCCCTTTTTTATGATGATGGTTGTGAGTAATGCCCCTCATTACATCAAATTTCATCGGGAAAAGTAAAACCATTTCTTAAACCTGTGATAGTGACATTTAGGCCACGTTTGATTAAGTTTATTTCCTCCGTTTCCGTTTGAATAAGCTATAATCAGTTTGTGGTAACTGTTTGGAAGACAAGTTTAACCGTAATCAATTTTTAGTAAACCGCGTATTTTGAGCGGTTACAAAAATTTTTTTCTGTCCGCTTATTCGTTCAGAAAACACAGTTTCGCTCACCAAATACCCGAAATAACCCGGAGCGTTCTCAGGTCGACCACGAAACCTTCGTCTTCTTCAAATGGCAAGACAAAAAAACTGTTGTTGTTTTTTTAGCTCCTTCCATCCGGACTCCCGAACAAGACAGGCTGCCCATAGAATCCTGAAATCTCGCTCAATTCGTAATAAAAAGCCCGAACAAGACCGTGTCTTCTCCCGATCGATTCAGGTTTCATCCCTTTCGGCATTTTCCGCGTAACCTCCTAGCTGAAACCGAATTTCGTACCTCTTGCTCCTTCGTTATTCTTCGACTTCGCTCCTTCAATGACGTTCCCTCTCTGTTACGAAAATTTAGGGTTTATAGGAAGCAACGACGGTAGATAGCTCGCTCTGCAAGGTAACTTTCTTCCTTTCTTCTTCTGCTCATTCCGCCTTGAGATTTACGGGCACAAATCCCGTTTGCCAGGATTTTGCACCAATTCGACATTTTCCTAACTCTTGAAACCGGAACGATTTTCCTGCCTGTATTAAGCTGACGTTGATACCGGAACGATTTTCCTAACTCTTGATACAAGAACGATTTTCCTGCCTGTATCTGAAAAAAAAAAAAAATCTTGACTCTTAAAATGGAAGAGTTGGAATAGTCCAACCTGTATTAAGGTGACGTTGATACCAAGAGGCAGAGCTTAAAAGCATGATATGACACAGAGATCGTATTGATCCTTAATAATGAGGAAGAAAATGAAAATAAGAAATTTCATATCAGTTACATTTTTCATGTAATAGTTTTACTTGCTATTTCAGAATCAATACTTCGTACTCCCGCTTGGCTGCTCGTTCACAAGAGGCGTTCTTCTTTGTATTTCAAGTGGTTCAACTTATTTCTTCCGATCATCAGCAACGTTAAGCTTCTTCCATTGTTTCAAGTGATTCGCTTACCCTATTTTATTCGATTGCTTATTCTATATGAAGTGGTTCAACTGAAACTTTTTTTCTTCCCTTACAAAAAATTACAACTGTTACTAATTATTAGGCACAATTTGATACAATATATATGATTTATAAATAATAAATATTAACCTACAATTAGACGTTTCGTAAATCAATAAAATTCTTTTGTTCGTATAAATAATACAACTATCTTAATTTTTTTTAAACATGTAGATGGGAACTCAAAAAGAAGGATGTGCACCTGCATCATGGGACTTAAATACGACTTTAACATATTGTGATATATGTATAAGAGAGAAATAGAACTGGGAAATAGACCAACCACGCATTTTACTAAAGAAGGTTGGAAAAATCTACTTAAAAATTTCAACGAACGCACTGGACGAACGTATGACCGAAACCAACTTAAAAATAAGTGGGACCAATTAAAGAAAGACTGGAAGCACTGGAAAGATTTGTTGCGAGGCGAGACTGGAATTGGTTGGAATCCAATTAAAAAAATAGTTGATGCTTCTAATGATTGGTGGAATGAAAAATTGCAGGTATCTCTCAAATTTTAAATCATTCACTTTATACTGTAAATTAAAACCAACATTTACGTAATATAACGCATGATTCATAATTAATCGTTTGTTGTACTTTAGGTAATGCCAAATGCTAAGAAGTTTCGTTTCAATGGAATACCACCAGTGTTGGAAGAGAAGTTGGATCTTATGTTCAGTCGTATTGTTGCAACTGGGGAGAATGTTTGGATTCCTAGTTCTGGTGTACTTCCCCCAGAATTAAATGACAATCACGCAATCTCATCTGAAGAAGAAGAGTACACTCAAGATGAACAAACACATCTTCCACATGTTCCTACAAACGAGCCTACAAGCAACTACGATACACAGAGATCACAACAGAGTGCCACATTATTGCATAAAAGGAAGAAAGTTAGAACTCCTAAGTCGGGTAGTAGAGAACTTTTTCTAAATCATGTTGACGACCTCGTGGATGCTGCAAAATCTATAAGTTCTGCCATAAGTACATCAAATAAAAATCGTACAACATTTACTATCCTAGAGGTTTTAGAAGATATCTAAAATTCCTGATATATTTGACAATTTTGAGTTATATGGCTTTGCCTTAGAATACTTTAAAGATAAGGATAACCGGGAGATATTCATGGGAATGCCGATGGAAAGAAGATTATGGTGGCTTCGAAGGAGTTTTGATAAAAGTTTCTTTTAACTGCCCATTGAAGAAGAAGGAATAAGCAAGTAGCTATGACTACTTTTGATGAAAGTTTTCTCCTCATATCAAAGAGAGACCTGGATTAACACTATGTTTATTTATTTCTTTTAGCTCTCTTTCCTATTTTTTAGTTATTGATATGTGTGTAATTAGGGGTGTCAATTCGGGTAAACCCGTCGGGTTCGGGTCGAACCCGACCCGACACGGATCTAAACGGGTCAACCCGAACCCGACCCGTTTGCAAAAACGGGTCCGGCATTTCAACCCGGACCCGACCCGGCCGGGTTGCCGGGTTGACCCGACTCGACCCGCGACCCGGCAGTGGGACAGCGCGGGTTCAAATTTCGGAATCGGCAGCGGCGATGGCTTGCTGGCGCGGCAGGCTGCAACGGCGACGGCGCTGGCGGCAGCGGCACTCGGGCGGCAGCGGCACGCGGCAGAGCAGCGCGGGCGGTAGCGGCACGCGGCAGAGCAGCGCGAGCGGCAGCGGCACGCGGCAGGGCAGCGGCAGCGGCAGCGGCAGCGCGGGCGTCACGCGACACGCGGCAGTGGCAGCGGCACGCGGGGCATCACGCGGCACGCGGGGCGTCACGCGGGGTGGCACGTGGCAGACGCGGGCAGGGTAGGCGCAGCGGTAGGGCAAAGCGGGCAGGGAAAATTTCAAATTTTTTTAAAATAAACGGGTTTGCGGGTTGACCCGGCAACCCGCCGGGTTAACCGAACCCGACCCGTTTGATAAACGGGTCGAATTTGTGAACCCGAACCCGACCCGTTTATCAAACGGGTCGGGTCCAACCCGGATTTTCCGGGTCGGGTCCAGGTCGGGTTTTCGGGTCGGGTCAAATATTGACACCCCTATGTGTAATCAAGATGTGGTCACGTTTGATACAATCTAGATGCTTTCATTGTGGTATAAATTTTATTCGTTTCATAGCTTTCATTTGATCACAGACTTTCTTGCTACTTCTAGATTTTAGCAAACTTTTATTTATTGTTAAGTGCTTTTCTTTGTTATTCATTGTGGAGATATTCATTTGATCTTAAGTTTTTTTTACTTTTCCAATTTCATATCAAAAAAGGACTAAATTTAAAACTAAAGTTATCAAACTGCAGTATACTTTGTTCTTTGTAAATGCTTTTAGACTTTTAAGCATTCCATCCTGGGTTTACCTAAGTGAACCTAGAACCTGATACGTTCTGCATCAAATTTGATAATAGAGTATATGATTGTATCACCATGTCAAAAAGAAGTTGCAATAATAATTGGATCAATTAATAAAGCAACAAAAGGTGCAACATAAACATAATCAAGTAGATATAATTCTACATTGGGTTGAACGCCATCCACTTGCATTTCCACAAATAACTTCAAACTCACCAATTTATAAATATATGAGTTATTTCATTTATACATAAAAACTTCACTCTTCCTACCATACTACTAGACGATTCCTAATACTCACCAACAACAAATATATTTTTTCTGATTGAAAGTAAAGAAGTTCCATCACATTTATAGCTGCATTTGCTGTTTATTTATGTAAATTTTGGCTTTCTTTTCCATGCTTTCCAGGATTCTTTTTGCAAATATTTGATGAAATTTCAGATTTGCAAATGGTTGCCATATTTGCTATGTGTCAGTATGCCTTAATGAAATGGCACTAGCTACTGATGCTGAAACTTGCGTGATTCTGTTTTCTTTTGAAGTAATCAAAACGATGGGGGGGCCAATTTATTAGCTGACAATGTCGTATCTGAATTACTTGACATGGGTTAGATATGCCTATTCCAGTTTTGTTTTAACCAGCATTATGTGTAGCAGTGATTTTAACTTCTTGCTGGAAAGAGGACCCAAATGCACGTCCCAAATTTATGGGTTACATATGCCTATTCCATGCTTTTTTGGGCCTCAGAACTTTGGCTTACTGCCTGAGTCACCTGGAACAAGCTCTATGGTTGCTATCCTCCCTCGTGATGGCATGGGTGGCACTCCAAATAGTTTGTCTGATGGTGAAGGAAAGGGATTTTTTTCCTGTTTTCAAAGGAATTCGATTTCTAGGATCTGCTAGCTAAGCTATGCTACTTGATCATATATGTGGAAGTAAGTTCTATTCAAATGGATTTGATGAAGTGGCTGAAAGGAGGCCTTGAATCTGAAGTTGCTGCTATTTTAGGAGAGATCACAATATCTGTAGAGTTAGGCAGCTGTTCTACTACTGAATGTATTTTAATATGTTAATAATCAACAAATTAATCATAATAACCATTGCGTTACTCGAAGTTTTTTGGGACAATTTTATTTATTCATATTATATAAGATTTCAATTCTTTTGAATCCAGGTTTATCTCATGGATAATTCCTGACTTTATTAGTTGATTTGTATGTTAAGCTTGAAGACTCTTTTTGTCAGATTTTTTTTTTTCAATTCATACAAAGTTACACGCTAGTTTAGGACATGTTGGGACATCTGATTGATTGTAAGAGGATGAATTGGAAAGCCGTATGTCATATGGTTGTTAGATTATTTTAATTGGTTCTATTCTAAGTTAAATGCGGTCATTGAGGGGAAACTAGATATCTCTATGTAGATAATCGACATGTTGGTGAGACAAATATGAACGTTAGAAGCAGTAGATCACATACAATATTTAGGATGGTTTGACTATATGCTTTCTTTTTTGCTTTAGTTTTTTCTTTATTTATCCTGAAGCTACTTTATCCGTTTGTTGAATCTTATGAACCATATATATATATATATATTAATTATGTGTACATAAATTTCATGGACAATTATGTCTTTTATAATAAAATCTCAAAAGCAGAACTCCTAAATAAACAATTTAAACTTACTTTTAAGTATTAATAAGCACTTTTAAAAATATTACTCAAACATATCTCATTATTGAAACTCCATTTTATTAAATGGCTTTTTCTCACTCCTTTTTTAAAACTCCTTTTTATTTAAGCATAAACCGAATCAAACGAAGCCTTAGTTCCCAGTTTTGTTTTTGAATCTGTAGCAATAATGGTTATATTGACGTGCACTGAAGGTTCATAAGGAAATAAACAAAGCTTTATCACAGTCCTTATGTAATTCTTTCGCTATTTCTTTTAGCAACTTGGTAAAAACTAAAAAAAATCATGAAGCTTACATAACTTGATGATGTATGTAAAAAACCTTTGTAGTCGTCTTGCAAGAAATTAATGGATTATGTGGTCAACCTACTTGATTGTTGGAATGCGGCTTGCTGCATGTCAAAAACCTTTGTGGTCCTCTTGCAAGAAATTAATGGATTATGTGGTCAACCTACTTGATTGTTGGAATGCGGCTTGCTGCATGTTCGAAAGTATCATTCTAAGAAGTAATATATTCTGTTTTGCCAGGATCGCATTATTGCTAGACTTCAACAGCCTTATTCCTTAGATTGCATCCCAGTGGAAGCTGAATATCAGGTATGATGCTAAAATATTATATTTTACATGGTCGAAAAAAGTTTTCTTTGATATATTTCAAATTGTTGCGTTCCTAACTACTGTAATTGCTTGGTCAATATATTTTTCTTTGAGATTTAATCCTTTCACTCTCTATAAATGTATATTCTTTTTTTGCATCTCTCTCGGTTCCAGTATATTTAAGAGGGATCTCTTAACTAGTTTTGAAACTGTGTTTGAAGATTGAAGACCGAGTTTCAAGTGTTGGGAAGCTCAGTTTTTCTCATTCAATGGCTTGATATAAAACCTGATGCATTTAGTACATCTTGCTAACTAAAAATTTATGAGGATCTGCTGTATGTTGGTATGTGAGTTAAAGGACATTAAAGAAGGTGAAAATCAAATTGCAGGTGTATATTAACAATCAAGCAATGTTTCTCCTCTTTTAATTTCTTTCTTCATTTGAATTAGCTTTATTTTAGAACCAATGTTGGTGCGAGTTAAAGCCCTAATCTCACAGTTTGTGGGGTGGAGGCAATACCAATTGAGCTATGCTCATTGGCCCATTTGAATCACTTAGCTTGAAAGAAAGAGGAGATAGAAAGCTTACATTTGAGACATTTTTTAATCTATATTACAACTATGAAGCCATCGTTTTTTAAAATTTTTACGAACTTAATAGTCAGGAGTAGCATCTGGATATTAACTTTATAAATATATTTCCATGGATAATAGATCAAAAATAAAAGAGCCAAACATTTGAAGATTCTTTGGAACTTAAAACTAAATACTGAAAATTTTATTTCTTTAACTTTTTTTTTTTTAAACTTAATAGTGTATGTAGGTTTTTTTAATTATCGTTGAAAAGCTGGCACGATCATGCAATGTGATGAAGATCTGCAAGTATACATTTGTTGGAAAGTTGAAACATAAATTTTTTGCTGAGATGAGCATATTAGCAAATTGAACGTTATTTTTATTTTATTTTGCAGATTATATATAGCACTCATGTTTTAGGCATTTATGTAAACATGCCTCTGATGATATTGCTTATGAGAATGATATGTGTTCTCTAATATTATGATTCTTCTAGTCCGGTTTCACTTATTTGGTTTTACTTACTATTCATTCAAATATCTTATTTGCTGCTTAGTTCATTAAGAGTGGGGGTTTAATATGGTTCGAGACTCTGTGTTTGATTTGTTCTTATCTTTGGGGCTTGCATTTGGATCACTCAAAGCGTTGTTCAGCTATGGTAGAGGATGACAGGATTTGTGCAAAGATATTTGATTTCTAACAATGTTTATCCTTGCAAACAATGCTGCTGTTGCCGTTCCTCTCCCCGTGATTGTTATTGGCTGTAATTTTTCTAAGATTTCTTTATAGCATTTTGTGATGACCATTTCTGAGAAATAGATACTTTTAAATACAAAATTTGAGCATCTTGTTGGATTCAAATTTGTTTGTAGATGACACCCAACCATACTAGTAATTAACCTTGAGATAAAAGTTGAGGGGACCAAGTGGGTTTTAAGTGAGTATGCAGAGTGAGAATGTTGCGGATCATATGAGAAAATAATATGTAATCTCCGCAAAAGCCCGTGTGCATTTGTGGATAGCAGGCATCTCACTCATGAATAATCACACTAACTGAAGAGTAGAGGAGACTGAATGTTGAGCTACATGGACTTCATCAAAGTGTTGAACTTCTTTGGGTTTATCCTTGCCTAGATTATGCCTAACTTGGTGGAGACCATGATCTAGTTCATGTCATTCCTGCAACTGCACAAGTTTCCCTGGATGGTTACATTTCATCACATCTTCGTGGTGATTTCATCATCCTAGCTACAGAAAAAAAAATTACATCTCAAAAGCAATAGTCACGATCTCTCACTTTTAGATAGTCGTTAACCTATTGTTATTGTCACTCAAGAGAATTCACCCCTTTGCTTTTAGAGGTTGGAATCTCACTTGAAACGGACTAGCCATCACATCTAGAGAATTCGTCTTCATAGAATCATATTGTACACTGAGACCCAAGGACTCGCCGATGCACTCGCGTATGAAGACTTGCTTAGTGGACTTGCTCTGAGATCCAGAATCATATTGTAGACAAAATTTCATTTCAGGGTTAATTGGCTAGGACATATGTTCATGACTATTTATAATGAGTCACATCATCTATTGTTTTCTATTTAATTTTTATTTTTTAAGGTGTAGTATTTCCTGTGGCCCTCCAAACCCTATAAAGGGTGAAGAGGAATATTTGGGATTTTGGGATCTTTCTAAATTTTTTTGGCACGTTGAGACTTGCGATCTTTGTTTTTCGTTTCTCTCTCTCTCACTAGGTTCCATGTTATTCTCTCACAGGACTTGTAGTATTCTCACTCTCCATACTTAAAACCCACTCTATACCCTCAACTTTCATCTCAAGGTTACTTGTTAGTAAGGTTAGGCATTATCTACGGACAAATTTGGATTCAACATACTTCTAAATCTTTTTTTTGAGACTTGAGATCTCTTATTTTTTGGTTCTATCTCTCTATCTTCCATATTATTCTCTCATAAAACGGACAACATTCTCACTCTCTATACTCAATTAAAACCCACATGGTCCCTAAGATTTCAACTCAAGGTTACTTGCTAGCAAGATCATGTGTCAACCACAGACAAATTTTGATCCAACACATGTAAATTTGAACTTTTATGCTTAATAAAATTTATGTTTTCCCTCTCAAGATTGAGTAGTAAGGTGATGTTTAATTCGTCAAGTATGATGTAAGTGTGCTTGCTTGTTTTCAATAGATTTCTACTTCTTTTAGTAGCATAAGGCTTTGATTTCTTTGTTTAATCTTTTTTCTTTTTCTTTTTTGTCTATAAAATTTGAGATTGATTTTTGCATGCGTGAATTAAGTCAAAATTATTGCAACTGGATTTCCTAATTACAACATGATTCTTGGTTGATTGCTTTTATATTTTTAATTTCTTGCATAATTTCCTCGATTTAGATGACCATTAAATTATTGTTTGTTTGAATTTACATATTTTTTAATTTTATCAAAAAGAAGCAATCAATTGTTTAATTATTATAGGTTGTAAATTGTAAATTTTGCATTTGAGTGACTGAATTTTATTTCTTGTAACATATAGTTGCATTAAAAAACTTAGAACCTAGGACATCATGCTTTATAATCAGCTAACATCTTGTATTCTTTTGAGGGTATATGAGATTTAGAAGATTTACTGTTACAATATGAATCTACATTTAATATTGTTGAATTTAAGTCTATGCTATGTTAGGCGATATTCATGAACCTTACTCTATGCTTGAATAGGAGTCAGCATTTGAATTAAAAATTGAGTTTGATAACGAGTTCAATTCTCAATATAAAATTCACTCTAAAATTGAACCTTAGATTATATCTAAATTTAAAATGCAGTTAGAATTTAAGTATATTCTTGACTGTGAGCCTAAAACTCTAATAGAAACTAAATTTATTCTTGAATATGAACACGAGCTTTTAAAAGAAATTGAATCCTTTTCAAATATGAATTTGAACTAGTCACGTCGGCAAAAAAATGATGAATTTATTGAAGAATGTGATGATTTAATTGTTGATGAAGTGTTTAATAAATTGCCTCTATAAAAATTAAATTGAGATTAACTTTATTTTTGGTTCATAATTTCTTGATCAACAAATTCATGAAATATACCTGTGAGAATTAAAAACTTTGTTAATATTCTAAACAATTTGTTAATGTTGACTGCCTTAAACTGAATTTGAAATTTAAAACTTTATATTTTTTTTATCAAATCTAAAAATACCTAATTCATCATAACTAATATTTAGGCTATTTTAGTTTTTTTTTTAATGTAAAGATTATCTATCTATATGGGTATCTATTTGTGTGGCTTTCTAATGTTCAATTTTATTTTTCTTATCATCTTCTAGGAATTAATTATGAATCGTTATTAATATCCCTTAGGATGCATGTTAGTATTTTAGTATTTTTATCACTCATCTCATATCAATCATTTGCATGATCTGCATTACTTTTCCTGATTTGAATGAAAATTAACTTTTAATTACAAGTCTATTGTTGAAGTGAATATGAGATATACAGAATGCAAACAAAGTGATAAGTAGTAGTACATTTAAATTTTGAAAGGTGTCTGACTAATGCCTTGAAGAAATTAGATGCGAAAAGTAGGAACCATATAAAAGCATGTTGTACATTGGAATAAATGCTTTGAAATTTAAAATTTCAATTAATTCTTGTATTAATGAAATTTCCAATGCATCTGATTTTATTTCATGAACCTTCTTCTAATGGCTTGGATTCTTTTTTTTTCCCTTTCCTAATGAATTCACTACCAACATTTTTCCAAATAGCTCAACACATCTTATTCTAGAAGCAATCATAGAAAATGAGGTTTTGTCCTCCATTGATAGTGGATATAAAAGTTATTATGATAATTATGTACAAATCTATCCCACCACTATCAACTAAACAAATTGACAAACCTAAAATTTTTTAAGCTCACTTATTTAACACTAGAAAAAATGTTAGGTTCTCCTTAGTTGTGATATTGGCACTGTGGCATCTCTAAGATTCTATTGGAGTTGTGACTTGTGGCAATTTCCTATAGCTGGAGTCATTACTTTAGGATTGTGTTAGGAAACAGCCCAAAATAATGGATAATAGGCTGAATTTCTACTGTTAACAACAATTTTTGCCAAAAATCCTATTTTTTACCAAATCAGTGGGAAAATCAGGAAGAAAACACTTGAAATTCAATAGTAGAATGAAAAGAAACAACCTGATACAATGAATCTTCGATTCGAGAGGAAGATTCAACTCTCCAATCTCTAGCCAAAGCCTAGAGCCCAAAAGGAAAATTTCGATATCAAATTCAGCCTCCAAATTCAAGATAACCCAAACCTAGCAAGAAGAAAGTAATTAAAGCAAAAGGATAATTACTAATTCCCTAAACAACTCTTAATTTCAATTTTTTCCCTCCAACCCATCACTAAATAGTGTGTGGGCCCCACACACCTCTTCTCTCTCTCTCTTTCCTTGGTTCCTCCCTAGCCTTGGCCAACCTATGATAGACCTGAACCGGTCCTGGATGGATCGGTTCAGCCGGCCCCCCCTTGGGTCGGCCTAATATTACCCCCTCCCAAAGACCCACCTTGTCCTCAAGGTGAAATGCAGGGAATTGATGATTCACCCTCTCATACGGTTCCCAAGTCGCGTCGAAGTCTAGAAGGCCCCTCCATTTGATCTGTACTTCTTTATTCCCCCCTTTATCTGATCTCACCCATTTTAGCTCCAGCGGTTCTAAGATCACTTCTAACTCCTTTGTCAGTGTTGCTGGTAGCTCTGTACAAATTATATGCTCCCCTAGAGCTTTCCTCAACTGGTACACATGAAATACTGGGTATATGATGGCGGTCGGAGGTAGCTTCAATCGGTATGCCACAGCTTCAATCTTTTCCACTACCTCGTAGGGCCCCAAATACCTTGGGGCCAATTTCTCATTCCTCCTGTGAGCTACTATCTTCTGTCTATAGGCTCGTAGTTTCAAGAACACACTTTCACCTACTTCAAAATGGATGTCCCTCCTATGTGTATTAGCCTATTTCTTCATTATCTGTTGTGCCCTCAACAAGTGCCTCTTTAGTTCCTCTAGCACCATATCCCTTTGCTTCAAGTATTACTCCACCGACGAAACTGGTGTGCTTCCTTGCCCAAAATGCACCAAATGTGGGGGGTCCCTGCCATACAACACCTTAAAAGGAGTCATCTGAGACGTTGAGTGGTATGATGTATTGTGCCAATATTCAACCCATGCTAACCATTTGACCCACATCCTTGGTGTTTTCGAAGCAAAAGACCTCAAGTAAGTCTCCAAGCTCTTGTTGACTACCTTCATTTGTTCGTCTGTCTGAGGGTGGTAGGCGGTGCTTCTCTTAAGAACTGTATCCTGCAATCTGAACAACTCCCTCCAAAATTGGTTGAATACCTTATCTCGGTCAGAAATTATTGATTTTGGAATCCCGTGCAATCTAACCACCTCCCTGATGAATGTTGCAGCCACTATGACGACGGTGTAGGGGTGTCGTAAAGGAATAAATTTTGCATACTTACTCAGCTTGTCAACTACCACCATAATGACTGTGAACCCTTCAGATCGGGGTAGGCCATCTATGAAATCCATCGACACTTCTTCCCATACTCTATTTGGAATTGCTAAGAGTTTCGCCATGTACTTGTTTTTCTGACACACCTTGCACCTTGCCACATCTCCTCCAAGTCCTTATGCATTCCCTTCCAGTATAATTCAACAGCCAGTCTTCTTATGTCCTCTGCACTCCGGAATGACCTCCAACCGCAGTCCCGTGGAACTCCCTGCAATAGATGGGGAATATGAATGGAGGTTCTGGGCATTACAAACCTCCCTTGGTGCAATAGCCTCTCCCCCTCGAGGGCTTAGCCTGGGTGGGTGCTTCTATCCTTAAGAAGATCCATTCAGATCTTCTTAACTCTTTATTTCTTCCTGGATAGCCCCCCAATCCACCATTAGGGTACTGAAATGGTCATCTCCTGGAGCTCTCCCCAAGGCATTTGCCTCCTTATTCTCCAACCCTAGTCGATATTGGATCTCGAAATCATATCCCAATAGTTTAGATAGCCACCTCTGATGTTCCTCCGTTACCATCCTTTACTCCAACAGATATTTTAAGCTCATTTGTTCTGTCTTGACGATGAAGTGTCGTCCCAGCAAGTATGGTCGCCACTTCTGAATAGCCAACACGATCGCCATCAATTCCCATTAATATACAAACTTCAGTCTAGCTGACGACACCTGGCTAAAGTAGGCTATGAGTTTATGATTCTTCATCAGCACTGCCCCAAACCCATATCCAGACATGTCTGTCTCCACCACAGAAGTCTAACTGAAGTATGGTAAAGCCAAAACGAGTACTGTGGTTGCTTCTCCCCACAAGAAACTATCATTCTTTAGCTGCTCTATCAACGGCAAGGCTATGTTGCTATACCCTTTTCACAAACCTCCTATAGTAACCCGTCAATCCTAGGAAATCCCTCAACTCTCTCAAGTTCTTAGGTAGAGGCCACTTCTGCATTGCTTCAATTTTGGCTAAATCTACTGCCACCCTCTCCTGAGATACCACGTGCCCC
The DNA here is from genome assembly GCA_016618105.1 of Dendrobium huoshanense. Classification (NCBI taxonomy): domain Eukaryota; kingdom Viridiplantae; phylum Streptophyta; class Magnoliopsida; order Asparagales; family Orchidaceae; genus Dendrobium; species Dendrobium huoshanense. The sequence goes on from CM028358.1 coordinate 22,812,175, forward strand.
AAATACTCCACACTAGTCTATGTGAAGTTGCATTTCTTTAGGTTGGCCCTGAGCAGATGCTCTTGTAAAACTCCAAAGACCACCCCTAAATGCTCCAGGTGCTCCTCTTCGATCCTGCTATACAAAAGTATGTCATCAAAGAAAACTAAGATAAACTTCCGGAGGTACGTCCTGAACACTCTATTCATCAAAGACTGGAAGATAGCAGGGCATTTGTGAGCCCAAATGACATCACCAAGAACTCATAGTGGCCTTTGTGCTTCCTAAAGGTTGTCTTTTGAATATCCTCCTCCATCCTAATTTGATGGTAGCCTAACTTCAAGTTCATCTTAAAAAACACTACTGCTCCATACAACTCATCTAGTAGTGCATCAATCACCAGGATGGAGAACTTATCCGGCAGTCTCCTTTTTCAACGCCCTGTAATCCACGCCAAACTTCCAGCTTCCATCCTTCTTCTTGACTAGTAAGACTAGACTAGATAAATGACTCACACTTGGTCTGATGATCCGTGCTTCCAGCATCTCCCTAATTGGTTTCTCAATATCATCTTTCTGAATCTAGGGGTAGCGATATAGCCGTACACTAATCGGTAAACCCACTCCTTCAAAATGATTGCATGCTCTCTAGGTGGTGTAAGCCTTGAGGTGGCTGGAGCACCTCACTGAATTGTTGTATGAGTGGTTGTATTACAAGAGGGATGACTCTCTCTTCCCCCACATCGACCTTCTCCAAGTGTTGCAATTCCACCAAATATCTACCTCCCTCCTCCTGTATGGTTCTGATCATGGATTTGAGAGATACTTCGGTCCTGGACAGCCCTGCATCGACCTGAATTATCATCCTCCTTCCTCCCACCACCAGCTTTATCCTCATTGCTCCCCAATTGACCTTGGTTTACCCCAAGGTCTACAACCACTTCATCCCCAAGATGACATCAGTACTCTCCAACTCCAAGAGAAGAAAGTCCTCCCTCATCTGAATCCCCTGAATCATCAACATTACTCCCCTACAAACTCCTCTACCCATCTCCACCTTTACAGTGCCCATCATTACTCCATAACCTCCAATGTCCACTAATTTTACCCCCAACATATTTACAATCTGATTAGAGATAAATTTGTGGGTAGCCCCACTATCGATCAGCACCAATACCTCTCGGTTAGCTATTTCTCCTCTCACTTTCTTAGTGTGATTCAGGATAAATCCCACCACAGAGTTTAGAGAGACTTCTACAACGTCCAGATGTAACTTCTCTTCCTCCTCATCCACTATCCAGCTCTCACCTCCCTCTTCAGTTTCCTCATCATCACAGATGGTGAGAACCTAAAGAGTTCGATCCTTACACCTATGCTCTAGCACGTACTTCTCATCACATCTGAAACACAGCCTCCTAGCCTTCTTCTCCTGTATCTCTTTCTCAGTAAGCTTCTTAAAATTCCCCCTCCAGCTTTCTCCCTTGGTACCTCTCTCAAACTCCCTGGTGCAGGCCCTTTGGGAGCTAAGAAGGTGGTGGTCATCATATATGACCCCCTTGAGTTGCTCTCCCTAGCCCCCCTCTCTAGATACTTCTCGTCCTCCAACAACTGTGTAGCTCCATGGCTTCCCCCAAGCTCGTGGCCTCATCACCCTAAACGCTGCTCGGATATCCGGTTTAAGCCCTTTCATAAAATTCCCTTATAGTACTTTCTCTTAGAGTCGATCCAGCCTACTAGCAAGGTACTCGAACCTATCATGGTACTCTGTCACTATTCCCTCCTGCATTAGAGCAAAAAACTGCTCATAGAAGTCCTCTACCTTACTGGTTCAGAAACATTCTAATAAGAAGTCCTTGAACTCTCTCCAGCTCCGAATGGGTCGCCTCATGTCCCGCCACTGGTACCATGCCAGTGCCTTCCCTTCTAAGCATAGTACTGCAGCTATCAATTTCTCTTCCTCTATCAATCCGTTGACTGCAAAATATCGTTCCACCTTGTAGATCAAACCATGTGCATCCTCGCCCCCAAAGAAGGGCATCTTCAGCTTCCTCACCTTCGGGTCACCCCCATTACCCCTGAATCCTCCAAAACCTCCCATTCCCCAAAGAGGAGGTGTTTCCCAGTTGTCAAGATCTTCCCTCCGACGATCATAGCCAAATCCTTCATCACATTCCCCTCTTCCTCTTTCAAAATCAGCACCCTGGCGGTAGAAATCATCCCTTCTCCCTACATAATCAGCACCCCTCCTTTCGTAGCCCATACTCATCTCCTCCCTAGAAAGTAGTTCTAGCGGGGCATTCCATCATCTCCCTCCAGGATCTCCACTTCTGGATTTTCCCTCCCCCTAAACGGGTTAAGATTTCCTCCTCTCCCATGATTGCCGGTGGTCTCCTTTGCTTCGGATGTCGCCGGATTTTGTTTGTCTTCAAGCATCTTCTTCATCAGGTCTTCCAAAGCGGCGAACCTTCCATCCATCTTTTCATGGATGGATGCAACTGCTTCTGAAAATCAGTGGTTTTCTCCTCGAAATCTGACTTTAGTTGTCCAAGTTCTCCCTCCAAGACTTCAACCTTCCTTCCGGCCATTGATAACCCTTGGATCGACAATACTTTGATACCAATTTGTTAGGAAACAACCCGAAATAGTGGATAATAGGCTGAATTTCTACTGTTAATAGCAGTTTCAGCCAGAAATCCTGCTGTTACCAGCAATTTTTTACCAAACCAGTGGGAAAATTAGGAAGAAAACACTTGAAATTCAATAGAATGAAAAGAAACAACCCGATACAATGAATCTTTGATTCAAGAGGAATATTCAACTCTCCAAATCTCTAGCCAAAGCCTAAAGCCCAAAAACAAAACCCCAATATCAAATTCAGCCTCCAAATTCAAGATAACTCTAACCCTAGTAAGAAGAAAGTAATTAAAGCAAAAGAATAATTACTAATTCCCTAAACAACCCATAATTTCAAAATTTCCTCCAACCCATCACTAATTAGTGTGTGGGCCCCACACACCAGCCACCCCCCTCTTCTCTCTGTCTTTACTTGGTTCCGCCCAAGCCTTGCCTCGCCTATGATAGACCTGAACCGGTCCTGGATGGACCGGTTCAGCCGGCCCCTCTTAGGCTAGCCTAACAGATTGTTGAATAGCTCTCCATTGATTCTGACACTCTTAAGACTATTGGGACTTGTTTCTATGCTATTTATTAAAATCGTACAATTTTTTGCACATTGTTTGGAATCTTGAATTTGTTGATTATGAACTTGCTGTTTTTGTATTTGGAATTTGATTGCTAATTTTGATTCTTTTTTGATATACATAAGACTATTGAGATGTAAAGATTCAATTGCATCATGATTAGTTTTTTCTCAAATTTGTGTCTAAGTATTGTTCAATACCATTGTGGGCTCCAAAAATTCGCGCCCCGGCCTACGCTTCTTTCGCGGGAGTTTTAACAGATTAAGTTCCAGGATAAATTTTCATAAGGAAGATTGGGTTTGAAATAAGACACTACCCAAAGATTTCGCTCTCATTTTGCGATGACTTTATGATATGAGTTCTGGTTTCCTATAGGCACAAGTCCCTATAGTTAATTATCCCTCCCGATAATGAGAGAGAACTTTTGATTAAGGTTAGTCGTCGATCAAATACATCGTATCAGTGGATATGTGATATCTAGCATATAGTAGTAGCATTGGTATTTGAAAATTTTAATATTTGAAATTAAAAAGTTCACCATCTTGCATTTAAAGCAGGTTGGGAGAGTGATGATGAGCCAGATAAAGTTCCTATGGTTTCATCATCCCGGGCCATCATCGGGGAGTTTATGGGATATTTTCATTTTTGTTCATTGAACTTTGTTGACTCTGTCTACTTGTTGGCAAAGAATCATGTTCGAATCTAAATTTATTTTTTAACCTGCTCAACATTCTTAGATGTCACATTTGTACTGACAACACGCTCTGCAGGGCCTACGTGGGTATATGACGTTGGATGCATTTCGCACGATGCACTAATGTGTGTACATGATATGATTTTTGAAATACAATTGTGGTGTCGAATGACACACCGGAGTGAAACCCTCTGCATATTACAAGTATGTGTCGGAGGACGATTTTTGGAATGCAATAGAAATGTCAATTGGATGTACTAGAATGAAACTCTCAGCATCCTACAAATGTATGTATGAGGCTATTTTGAAATGTAATAACAGTGTCAGAGTCACATGTTAGAATGAAATCCTCAACATCCTTCAGATACACATCAGAGGACATTTTAAAATGCAATAGCAATGCCAAATGAACATGCTAGAATGAACTTGGCATCCTACAAATGCATGATGAACGTCTTTTTAAAATGCAATAGCAATGCCAAATAGACATGCCAAAATGAAATCCTCGTCATCCTACAAATGCATGCGGAAAGGCCCTTGGCTATACACCTATGACACATCTGCATGTAAATGCATTGTTGGATAATATACTTATATAACCTATCATGCCTGTTGCAATGCATGTATGAGGGCATTTCAAAATATTTGCATGCAATAAAAAGAGGTGTCCGACTGTATAGGTGACTATTACTGTTGAATGCGCAGGGCTTTATTTCAGGCTTTGTTTATGCATTTTATTTGCCTATACAAATGTTGCAGATCCGGTGGCGTGGTGTTGCTCTTCAACAGTCCATGGTCCTTACTACTGATTCTATGCTTTTGCTTACAAGTAAATCGTAGTATTGTTATCCGATTGCTGTGATACACCTTATTATTATGATGTAGGCTCCCTTTTCTTATTCCTCGGGAGGACGGATTCACGAATCAATCGATCCTTGTTTAGATTGGATGAGGACATCTAAACGACATGAGGTCGTTTTGTGATAGATGAGGTATCCTCATCTGATGAGACTAAAGGCTTGGCTGATGTGCTATTGGCTCTCCTCATCTTCAATTCGCCACACGATATTCTCCTTAAGGCACGAACAAGACAGAGTGCAAGGTCATCTTTGATGTCTCAGTTACATTCTAGCATTTGATATGCATATGGTGCATAGAAGCTTTTCCTACGGCTCCATGACAGCATGCTTGAAAGGCTCGTTCTATGTATTTCTGATGCATATATAGGACGTTGAGTTACGAGGTTTGATCTCCAGACCTTTACTCAAACGGCGTAGCCTATCTTTAGATCTTTACTCGAATGGTGCGACATATTTTCGGAAACCCAACATTTTTGAAGAGATGATAGAATGAGATATCATTTCTTCTTCAACAGCTCATTCTTTGGTTCTACATAATAACTTATAAAAAACATTCAATTTCGTGCGGTTAATGATGTCATTGGGTTTTCCGTTGGCAGCAGATCAACGACTTTCTTACGGCAACTTGCAGACACTTGCAGTTGCTTGTAGTCTTCGGTATTTCTATAGAGATGACAAGACAAAACATCTCTTCAGCTGATCATTCTTTAACTCTAGAGAATCATTCAATTTTGCATACTTCAAACGTCACGATCAGGTCCTTCCTTTGATGATGCATCAATAAGTTTTTTCTATACATCAAGTCGCCTTCATACCCAACCATCATTGTCGGGTTCTTTGAAGTTATCAATTAGAAGACTTTAATTATACTCGATATGTAGAACTTTCAGCTATGACAAGGAGAATTTGCTTCTATGCTTATAGAGGACATAACATACTCACATCATAATTAAGAAATAAGAAATAATATTTTAAACAATTTTAAATAAAATATTTAGGACATATGTCTGACACGTGTGGTCAATTTTCTTTAAATATTATTTTAATTGGACACGCTTTTGTTGTGTTCGCATGCATGTCTTTGAACCGTGTCAGATGTGTGTCCTTATTCGACATGTGTTAGACATTATAAACCTCCTTAGAAAGGAGTTTCGGTACATCATAGTCTAATATTGACTAATTAAATATCTTATTATCATACTTATTTTAGTCAAGTAGATCCCTAATTATCATAATCAATCTGTTAATGAACCCATTCTATCCCTAATTAGCTTTATAAATCAGTTTTATCCAATATCTAAATCTTTAATTTATCCCTAATGTTCATCTAATTAAAATATAATTATTTAATTAATCCAATTTAATGTTAGTTTTTAACTAAATCCATGTTTGGGAGAATGTTGGGTATTTTCATCCGAAGAAATGAGAAGATGTTGAAATCCAAAATTTTGTTTTCATTTCATTTCTATATTTAAAGCTATTTGTAGTTTTCATAAAGTAGGAATTTTACGTTTAGCAATTCATCCGTTCCCTACCGAACGCTGAGAAGTTGATTATTTTCTATTGAAGGGAATAAGCAAATTTTAAAAAGTATTGTTTAATCAATTAGTGATAACATATGAGAATGCTTTATGTTTAATATGACTTTATATAATGTTAGTTATAGGCGGCAAAAATACATGCTAAAAAGTTGAATGTAACATGTGAATGAGGAGATGGATGTGTGATATACTAGAATGAAGCCCATGTTCACTACAGGATAAAATGCTTGTCTGAATCTAAGGAGAATGAGGTAATTTCAATTGATTATGTTGATTTAGGCATGTAAAATGGGGACAAGAAGCATCATTTGAATATAGTATTTCTAACAATTGGTGGGAAAAAGGCAGATTAAATGGATATAGGTAACATTAGTTGTACACTAAAATTCTACCTTATATGAACAAACAACACGAAATAGGTGGTGATATGATTGTGTTCAGAGTTAGATGGGAGCTTTTTTAGGATCCAAATTTCATTTTTATCATGGTTTAAAAAGTCGTTTGAGGCATACGCCTCGAGGCGCACCTAGATTCGAGGCGTAGCTTAGACGCCTCGAGGCTTAAGTCTTGGTGGTTTGGCCGAGGCTTATGATTTTCTTCATTGAGGTGTTACGCCTTGAGGAAGTTTGAGGCGCCACCTAAATCAAATTTATTTTATTTTTTTAGTTTGGAAGAGTCGAGAGCGCTTATTAAATTTAGGGCTTTATCTGTTCAAAACATTTGTTCCAATTTTCGCCACCCTTCTACAACTCTTAGATAAAGGAAACGCTCTCTCGGCTTCATGTGCACTGCTTCGGACTCACCTGCTTCAATCTTGAGTACTTCGATCTCGCTGTGTCAGAACGAGTTTCTGTTTGTGTCAGGATGAGTTCTGCATGACTAGGTAACAATCCATCTTCCCTTTCAAGCCTGTGTTGGCTTAAACAACTTCATGAGAAGTTATTATGAAATTTAAGACATGCATTTCTTACATGAGGTATTTATGTTGAAGTTATATTAGCTTAATTTATATTTGTTAAAGTTTAACCGTTTCATCTTATTCTATTACTTTTTCTAGTTTAGGTTATGCCGGAAGTAATTAGTTAGTCACTACAAATAATTCTTTTTCATAGTTTTTTAACACTGAGATATAAATTCTATTTTCTATAGCTTTCTTCTTTAAGAATACACAATTTTAATTTTCAGGGCTCTTTAATTGCAATGGCATATTTTTGAATGAATTTCACCACGAATAAGTCTTTTTTCCGTGGTCATATATTGTAAAAATGGATGGTTTTTGTTAACGGAAATCTTATCAGCACTTATGTTCGCTTATTTTTTATATCTTGCTGATAGCTCTTAATTACAGTTTGTGTTGGATGCCTAGCGTCCTGAGTTGGAATTTCGGTTTTTTTGCATTTCTCTGTTTTTACCTCAAGCTTGGATGTTAGAGCTTGATGGTTATGCCTTTGTCAAATTTAAGCCACAATGTTGAACTGAATCTCAGTTTATGATTTTTTTTTCTAATGCTTTGCTTAAAAAAGGGCAAAGGATGTTTAAAGCCCAACTTATAATAGATATGAATTATCATAAATTAGAATGATGGCTATTTAGCGCAATTGAAAGAAATCATGGGAGAAATCCAATTTAAAACTAAAAAAAAGTCTTAAGGCCATACTTGTTTAAAAATCATCAGCATCATTAATCCTGTCACAAGCCTAAATGACCTTGTGAATTATTTTGATAAATTTCCAATTATTTCATGGACTATTGTCAATATGGAAAGAAATTTGCCTTTGGAAGCAAGGCATCATGACTGACATGTAAGTACTGAGATTGATCCTGAGAAGTCAGAAGAGGTGCCAGAACAGAACTTCCTAATTTCAATTATTTACTTGATAAAAAACTTAATTTAAAGGAAATTAAATCAATGTGTCATATGGCCTACAAACCTTTTGTTAGAATGGCCATATTGGCTGGACTAACTAGATTTTCATTCAATGAAGAATATTGATGAATTTAATGTGATTTGGTCAAGCTTTAGAGGCCTTTTACGACATGCTCTATTTGTTCTTCAAATTTCTGCAAGTCTGAGTGTCATTGATGATAGCATTTTATTTTTTGTAGGATAAAACCTGTACATTTAACTACAAAGTTTTTGGCTTAGAAGTATTGCTTGCAATCTATCTAAATATCATATAGTATGTACTGAAGAACATATTACTATGCTGCTAGGATTCAGGAATCCAACTTTTCCATTCACTGTGGAAAGCTTTTGGATTTCTTTCTTTGATGGTATTTTTGGCCCTCATCCATCAGTGAATAAAATTTCTGCTGTCAGCTATACTATATATAGTAATACTATCTTCCCTCAATTTTATTGAGAAAGTTGCATTATGGTGTGCTTGGTTTATTCACGGGTTTTATATAATGTAATATTATTAAGAAATACCAACTGTTTTGGTTCATTGACATTTTAAAATAATAATTTCATATGACATTCTGTTCTATTTTGATTACATTTAGATATTGAGCTTTCCGAATTATCAAAATCACCATTGATCTTCCTTTTTATTATATTCAATGTTTCTTCAGGCATTTACTATCCCTGTAATTTCAAAATTCTTGTTATTCGGTACATGAATCTCAATTCAACAACTCTAAGTCTTTCGCATGTTTTTATTTAGAAACAATTTTCAGAATTGCTGCTGAAGGCAGCAAGTGACTATGGAGCTTTAACTGCATCAGTTGCTGATTTCCAATGGAGCCAGAATTTTAGGGAAGCACCGTCGGTATGGGGGGTAAGTTGAAATGAAAAGTTGGAAATGTCTGGGTTTACACGTACTACTTGTCATGTTGGAAGCATAATAAATAGTTATAGAAGACGAAAATATATGAAAGAAGCATATAGAGAATACAAAAATGTTAAACTTATGACCAGTGAAACAAAAATTTTTCTATCAGTTCTCCTACATAGCTACTCATCCCATTCTAATATTATTGTCCCTTGAAAGTTGGAAATGCCAACGTTTCTGGGAATTCTTTGGAAAAAGCTCATAATCTCATAAAGTATCCCTCAAACTTAAGGGAAAATTCTATAAGATGGTGGGGTGAGACTTGTAAAGCTTTATGACGTAGAATGTTAGCCATTAAAAGAAAAGCATAAAATTAAGTGTTGTATAGATGAGAATGCTAAATTGTATGGTTGTCTTTACTATTGTAGACAAAATGTGAAACCAGTATAAATGTGAAAATGTTGGAGTAGCTCCAATGGAAAATAAGATTAGAGAGAGTCGCCTTACATGATTTGGTCACATAAAATATCAGTCTTCTAATGGCTATGTTAGGAGAATAGATGTATTATATTTTGCCTATGTTAAGAAAGGTAGAGGTAGATCTAAAAAAGACTTCGTTGGAAAATATTTAAAAAATATATATTTTTATTAGATTTAAATGAGAATCATACTCTTAACAAATATTATGGAGAAAATGAATTCATGTAGCCGATCCCACATACTTGAATAAAGGCTTGACGATGTTGTTGTTGTATCAATTCCATGCAACAATTTTTTTTCATTATGTACAACTTGCAAGGCTGGGTACTGAATGTTTT